>QEPC01007512.1:871795-901946 GCA_003113815.1 Sphenodon punctatus | reverse complement strand
GGGGGGGGGGGGGGGGGGGGAGGAAGGGTCCAGACAGGGCACACACCTATCCCCACACATCGAGGCACCTCCATTTTTTCCAGTGCCTCCGTGCATGGGGAGGCACGTGCGCATCCCCACACACTCCCATGGGATTTATACGGGCGGCAATGCTGCCTGTGTAAAAAGTGCCTTTGTATACACCGAGGGGAAGACCGAAGTTGCAGACAAGTAGGCAGCCTTCTCTAAGCTGCTGAAAGTTATGTAAGCGCCTACATAACGAGAGAAGGAACAAGAGGAGATCACAAAATGTAACTCAAGAAAAGTGAAGACTGCCACTTATTTTTGACCATGTTGCTAATCAGAGAACTGCAAGATGGAGAGGGATGTCCAGGGTCATTTAATCCATGCAGAGATGCACTCTCAGTGGCTGCCCCACAATTCTGGAACTTCCTCCCCCTGGAGGGTCATCTAAGTCCAAGCCTGTTTATTTTCTGGAAGTGTTGCAAGACCTTTTCGTTTGGCCAGCATTTGGCAGGCAGGGATAGGGCTGAGTGAGATTTGGATGGGGCTTATGGGCATTTTTAAAAGATGTTTTTAATATGTTGTAAGTTTTCCTGGGCCTTAATGGAAAGGGCAGGCTATAAATGTGAACAAACCAACCAACCCCCTGTTCCAGGGAAGGATACCCACTACCTTTAGCATCAGAGACAGATGCTTGTCCAAACTGTCTTTGAAAACAATCCAAGGAAAGAGATTCTACAACAGCCTCCCTGGGCAGCCTACTCCATCGCTCAACAGTTCTTACAGTGGACAAAAGTTTCTCCTAGTATTTAACCAAAATCTCCCATACAGCAATTTTAAGCTCCTTTCCTCTTGTTCTACCTTTTATGTATCCCCAAGCAAAGAAGTCTAAAAGCAAGAACTGGCAAACTAGAAGGCTTGCAACGGAAGACCACCTTGACTCAACAGACATAGATGAAACATGAAAGAACCAGAATCATCAAGAGAATATTCTAGCACCTGCAGGGGGAAGCAATACAGACAGGATTAAGATGCAGATTTCTGGGACTTGCACATTGTCTAAAAGAGCCAACAGGTTTAGCGAGAATATTCTTGAGGGGAACAGACGCCACAGGGGCACCAATGCTAATTGATGAAAACAAGTATACTAGTTCTGCCAGTGGCTTTGTGATCAGGAATAGGATGCTGAGGACAAAATACTATGGGGGAAAGCAAACAAACAGTAAGAAAAGGTAAGCTACCCATTTTTGGAAATTAATCAAACAGGATGAAAGTTTAAATCTGCTTATGCTAATTCCTTTGATGTCTTCATGTCATCGGGTGGCAGTACTTGCTCGCTATTAAAAAGATGAAATGAAGCTCGATTCTGCCATCATAAAATAACTCAACACAGCTCTAACCCTGGGGGAAAGGTAGCATCCACCCTTGGGAAGAGCAGTTAGCCTTAAGAGAATAAGAGTTTTCAAGGAAAGGTTATACCTGCTTTTGGAGGAGGGGGCTGGTGGAGGATCCGGCAGTCATCGCCGGAAATGCCGGACACTTGTGCACCAGAGCGTACACTCATGAAGCTGGCTCTACTCGGTGCGTCAACCTAGGGTTGGGATCAGCTCCAGCGTGGGCAGCACTTGGCCGTAGCTCAGAAATCCAAGCAGCACATGCAAGGCTGGAACCCACCCCCTTGCTTCCTCGGTCCACTTCTCCCGGCACCCCCTAGCTCCATCTCCCCCTGCTGGAGAGCCCTCCCTCAGGTTTGTGTAGTTGTGTGTATCGAGCTCAGTGTGCGCGCTATAGTGCGCATGAAGCTCTTTGTGGGTGTGCGTACGGTGTGCAAACACACACAAGTGCAAGCATGCTCATGTGCATGTGGGAGGGGGAGAGATTTATTTAAAAGAGGAGGCAGAGCTTATTGGCCAAGGGGCTGAGGCCAATCCCTCTAGTCACTCAAAATGTTAGCCAAGCACCTTCCATGCAAGAATCAAAAGGAACAGACTGCCCTGGAGAGCTTCATGGAGTCTCGGGGACTTCTGCTTTTGGACTAGGATTTTGTTGGTTGATTTCAGCATTTGGTTTCATTGTGGATTTTTGTTGGCAGAAGGGCCTGTCAGTATTGTGTAACTTCAGCACCTAGGCAAATACGTAACCGAACAGGGCGCACTGTAATGTAGTTGAGATTTCTCTCTGTGAACAATAAGACCCTTGCCAAGATCAGTAATTGTGAGACTGAGCTGAACCCATTAAGGTTTCAACTGACCTGTTTCCAGAGAAGACCAGGAAGTTTGAACGAGGAAGTTAAATCAAGGGACTTTTTATTAAGAAACCCGTCTCTATTTTCCTACTTAAAAGCATGATTTTTGCAACTTTACAGCCATCTCTTGGGTCCACCCACCAAAATGTGTTGCAAACGAGAGCAGGGATGGGGAAGCTCCAGCCCAGGGGCGGGGTGCACTTGTGCCCCAAAGCTAGTATTTATTTGGCCCTTTTCCAATCCCTGGATCTGGCCCCTGGATCCAGTCCCTATCTCTAAGCAGTGAAAGACTGAGCTCAGGGGAAGGGAGCAGAGATGAGAGCATGCACAGAGACAGATCCATGATCTTAACTCAGACCCTTAGAAGTGCCTCCTGTCTCCAACTTCTAAGCAGTCTTCAGAGCTTGTACTAATTTTCAAAAGTGGCCCCCAGGGGAGAAAAGATTCCCCACCCCTGACCTAGAGCAATTTCTAATGCAGGCACACGTTAAATTACAGCTACTGCCAAAGAAGTACAGGAAAAGAGATTTTAGAAACAGCCAAACTAGAATGCAAGAAGCATTTTTAACCTTCCTTTAACTAGAAAGCTACACAAAAAATGCAGAGGTGTTGGGATATGTTTTCCCTGCCCACCCAGGATCTTGGATAAGCCCTAGAAGTATATTTCTGAACTGCCAGTGTGATCTGCTCGGAAAACAACTGCTTTGGTTCCCGAAGTCATGAGCAGCTCCAAGAGGCTGGCTCCCAACCCCTAAGCTGACGGCAGTCCAGCGCCAGGACCGCTGCAGCGATGCACATGACGGGCGGAGTTCAGGCCAGCACTCAACATGAACGGGAACTCACTCAACGAGCTCTGGCACTTTTCCCCCAGCTGGAACTGAACTCTTCACGCTCATGAATGAAAAAGTGGATTTTAAAAGAAGAAAATCACATGAAGAGTGAGAGGGACAATGAAAGGAAACCGCGCGAGGGAAGAGGAAGGAGCATTTCGTTTCAGAATCTTATCAGATCTGCGCTCCTCCGCACCAGCCTGTTTGGCTGCACTCCCTTCTGCTCCCTAGTTTGCTCAGCTTCCTATTTCAAATCTGTCTATTTAACACAACATGATATACCCCACAGAGCACTTCACATTTTCCAAATGCTTCACAAGCAGCAAAAGTGATTTGCTCTCTTTGTTTCCGAGGAAGTTAAGGAGATGGGAGCACAGGGTGCTTAAACCCCACTGGCCCACAGCATCTGACAGCACTAGGGTGGCCAGACCTCCCCTTTAAAAGAGGAGACTTATGAAAAATGCATGGTGCGGGGCTGCATTGGTTCCAGTACAGCCCTGCACCATGTATTTTTCATAAGTGTCCTCTTTTAAAGGGGGCGGTCTGGCCACCCTAGGCAGCACCTTAGAGCCTGGTATGGGCTGCATTTGTCATACAATAGATGGCCCACCCCCTGGCTTTTATTTTAGATAAGCAGGGGTTTGATCAGTGTTGGATTAGCAGCCAGTCACACTTGGGAGGAAGAGCGGACTGAAGTAACATTAACCCTGCATATTAGGCACTGAATCCTAACCCCTTACATCTCTAAGGGCTTGTCTACACTATCTCTTGCACTGCCTTAAGGAACTGACCTGCCTCCTTGCGTTTGTACAAACTAGCATACCTCCCAAGATTTTGAGCGACCAGAGAGAGAAGCCCCACCCTCTGCAATAAACTCTGCCCCGCCATGAATAACCTCACTTCCGCACAATTACCGCGTGTAATAAATGCCATTCAGGTACAGACAACAGCAGCCCTTTACGAAAGCGTATCTCCTCATATTCAATAGAACATCAGTGAAAGAGACAGCAGGAAGACACTTCTCTCCTTCTCCCCACTTGCCAAAATGGGCTCTTCAAAACATCATTTCGTTGAAACAATACAACAAATTTTCAAAAACTAAAAGTCATGAAATCTATTCAAGCCACGCTTGAATTTTCGAGCACCGCTAGATTTCTTAATACTGCTTCCACAACTAAGTGTCCATGAGCAAAAAATGTTGCATATTAGAAAATGTTGTCTGCATTTTTCATCTGATTTGCCTGACTTTTGGACAGATTCCACTCCTCAAAGTGATCCTCCCTACCAAATTTCACAGCGACAGGAGAAATCATCCTGATTTTAGAGTGAATAGAATGTTTGTGATTTTAACGCAGTGATGTAGAGCCACTCCTGCGACTCTACGATAAAATGTATATGACGACACCCCCCCCTCTCTCTCTCTCTCACACACACACACACACACACACACACACACACACACACACACACACACACACACACACACACACACACACTAAAAAGCAGTGACTGACAGCACCCTTAGAGCAGAGTGAATGCTATGACAAAGTATAATCCAACTCCTCTGAACACTGACCAATTCATCTGGTGCTATTTGCACAAGTAGCAGCTGAATGACAAATCCTTATCTCTCACCCCTTCCCTCCCTTCTCCCCCTACTTTCTTTACCCTCTCCTCCTGCCTCCCATTAAGCCTGTCTTCTCTCTCCACCGTCCCCACACCTACTCCTACTCCCCCCCCCAGGGCCCGTCTCCCGCTGATTCCATCACCCCCCTTGCCCTAATCTTATCCCCATGCCCTGTCTCCCCCCTGATCAACTCCCATTCTCCTGTTCCCTCTGGAACCATCGCTCCTCCGCTACTAAAGCCCCCTATATTCATGATCTTTTCTTCTCTCGCTCCCTTCACCTTCTTGCCCTTACTGAAACCTGAATCTCCCCCACTGACTCTGTCACCCCTGCCACCCCCTCCTACGGAGGTCTCTCCTTCTCCCATCAGCCCCGGGCTGAAGGCCGGAGTGGTGGCGTAGGCCTCCTCCTTGCCTCTTCCTGTCAGTTTCAACCCCTCTGCTCTCCCCCTTCACTCTCCTTCGAGGCTCACTCCATACGCCTCTACTCCCCTCTCCACCTCCATTTTGCAGTTATCTACTGCCATCCCGGCTCCCTCTCCTCCTTTCTCTCAGAGACTGATCATTTACCTATGAATGCCTATGCCATGCAAGGAAGCATTTCTGAATGAGCATGAACAAGCAATGTTATTTTGACCCGTGTCAAGTTTGAGCCAGAACTCACCAGCATGGGAAGTACATTTAGTTGGTCCACAAAGATTTCAAATCCATAGAAGCACAGGAGAGCAATAAATAGGGGTGAACATCCTACTACAGGGGTGGTCAAGAGGTAGATCTCAATCTATTGGTAGATCTCAATTTAGTCTCCAGAAGAAGCAACCAGAAGGCCCCAACGACCGCAGAGGCCGCTCTGAGATGCGGGAAGTCCATCAGATAGGCTGGGCCCAGGCCATTTAGGGCTTTATAGGTTAAAAACAGCACCTTGAATCGGGCTTGGGAGACAATAGGCAGCCAGTCAGAGGTCAGAGCACCGGTTTAATGTGCTCCTAGTGGCCCACAGCATTTTGCACCAGCTGCAGCTTCCGGACCGTCACCATGGGCAGCCCCATGTAGAGGGCATTACAGTAATCCAGCCTCGAGGTGACAAATGTATGGATGACGGTGACAAGAGTCCGAGACACATGAATAGAGCCTTCATACCAGATCACAACCAACATCTGGACATCCATGCTCAGCTGTGGATCCAGGAGCACCCCGAACGCAAGGGGACAACTCCGGGCGGATCCCATCAATGACAGGAGAACCCTCTTCACCCAGATCACCGATCCCACCAACAATCACCACCTCTGTCCTGTCAGGATTCAGCTTCAATCGGCTAGTCCTTTTGTCTGACAAGGTAGACTTGTAAGGAGCGAAGCTGAGAAATCATCGTGTCTAAAGCTAATAGCTGTTCAAAGATACTTGCTTGAAGCTGGGGAAGGCTGCACCAATCACCTCTCCCCTTCAACACACAAAGGGGTGTAAACTCAAACTAGAGAACATAAGTGTTCCAGAAGCTTGGACAAGAACAATCAGCATCTAAGAAAGTAAGACGACGCATTAGAACCAACAAAATCTAGAATTGTGGGGAGGATGGTGGTCATTTGTAGAATTTAGAGATCCATGAAGGAGTTCCTGATTATTCTGCAGAGAACATAAGGAAAATGGATCTTGTCCAGTTCTAAAGTAGCACATGATACAATGTAAAGACCAAATTCTGCCCTCAGATACACCCACACAGAGCACCCACTGATAACAAAATGAGTTGTACATGATCATCTAAGTGCAGTGTCCGTCTCATTCCCATGATCCTTTTATTGGGCAAGATGTGCTTTGTAAGAAAAGCAAGTCGATATGTGGTCTAATTTCTGCTTTCAGAGCTGGTGACAAGCCAGGCATTTCTAGGGTGATCAACGTTTCTCACTTGTTTATTTTATTGACAACTTATTTGTTTGCTAATTCAAGGTTGAGAAAGCACAGCAAGAATGTAAAGAAGTTTTTGTGAACGGGGCCTCAATGCATTCTGCAGAAGGTATGTGAAAGAGAAACCTTAAAAGCCAACACTGAATTCATTTAACAAAGGTAACCCAATGCTCCCCCCCCACTGGGTATTCCCTCCCTTTCCCATATCTGTAAACAGGTGTACAAATGAGCAGAACAATGCAAGACGCACGAGTGCTGTATTCTATTGCCAACATCCAAAGAAACCCAGCAAGAAAAGAGGCTTACATATTTATTTCTCATTAGATGCTATTGTCAACCATCTGCCCATATTAACTCATCAGTGACCATTTTTCTTGGAAAAGCTTAAAATGGTTTCCATAAAGCGTGATCCATCAGAAAAAGAAAACAACAAAAAATTCACTGCTCATCATAATGGAGATACTGAGCCCACTTCTTACCCACTGAAAAATCATTTCAGTAGCAGGTCAGTGTGAAGCTCCAGATTTCACAGAATGTTCCTGTTTTAGGAGGAACATCCTAGTTAGATCAGCATGAGTTGATTTAAAAAAAAAAAAAAAAAAGAAAAAAGGTTTTGACCCAGGGTTTTGAAAGGGTTAAGAGGAAGAACCACGAGGCATGCAAAATGGATGACTGCCTCAAACTTCTGGAATGCAAAATGTGCAGACAAGTCTCCTGGTGGCCCACCCATTAGGCAGCCTAGACCAAACACTGACAATCTCTTTCTTGTCCAGCACAATTAATAAAGAGAGGAAACTGATGAAGGAAGCGGGGGAGGGAGGGAGCGATTGGTAGACTGGGAAGGAATGATGAAGAGTGGCGTTTGGAGCAGAGTCCAAGAAAACGCTGGCTGAAAAAAATAAGAAGAATGTTAGCGAGATTCCCGCTGCACTGAAATATCTCAGTCCCATGTTCCCTAGGATTCCCGGCTTTTTCAGCTGCTTGTAAACTATTTTAAGCCCTACTTTTCCTGTCTTGTTAAAAGACCATGGTCAGTCTGACAAATGAGAGAGCCTTTGAAAAGGTCAGAACCCAGGTTTATTTTTTTTTTAAAAAATAAAATACAAATTTAGTCCCAAAGATAACCTTGCTGTCCAGTGTGAAACATTTCTGAGAAATGCTTGAACGTAAGCAACACCTGTAAGAGTGACACCTTGTAAGGGGACACGGGCTGCCCCCTGCTCCTTAAAGTGACTGTGGTCGAGCGTGGTGGCGTACTTTTGTAAAGGAATAATAATAATAATAATAATAATAATAATAACAATAATAACAACAAACAACAACAACAACAACTTGTGAAAAGAGAAACTCCACAGAATCCAGCTCTCACAAAGGCTTTAAGAAAATGCTAAAGAGATGAGCTTTTTATGTCCCTGTAAGGGTCAGTATCTCAAAAGTGAATCGGTTTAACTCGTTGTCGACAAGCTGTCTCCTCTGCGAGCAGGAAGTTGTTCTATGGAGCTCCTGATGCAACACTAAGCAAAGCAGTTAGAGTGAAGTTCAGCACAAACCCTCTGGAGTCCACGTTGACAAATTCTTTAACAAGCCCTGTGGTTACAGGGAAGCTGGTTTTGCTCTGAGTCACTCCTGTTCAAACAGTTTACTGGAAATGCAGGGGAGGGGGAGTTTTCGGAGAAGTCATGTGATGGCCAGACAAACCACAACCAGTAAAGGTTCAGTGGAGTCAAAAACAGGTCCCGGCAGCAACCGACACTCAGTGTGCAGATGGCACTCAATCATTCACAAAAAGCCCTGTTTTATCTCAAAGTTTGTGTGGTATTAACCCTTTTCCAAATATGTATTCTTTAAAGGAAGCCAGGACATAATTCAGAGAGTAAACAAACAGTGAGCAACTGATAGTAACACAGGCAACTACCAAAATATTTTGCTGGGAATGTTGGCGCGGGCAGCAATGCACAGAAGCAAAACTGAAGCAGTTGACCATGTAAATCATTAGTCCCTAAATAACGCGTCACTTAAATCCAAATCCTCTGGTGCTAATGATTAAATGCACGAGGACTTTTTTTTCTTTCTTTTTTTTTTTTAAAAAAAAAGAAAAACGAGAGGTTTTGAGTTTTTAGGTAGTACAGCGCAAAGCAGCAAGGACCTGCCGATTTGTGCCCTTCATGAAGTAGCATTTTGATCTTCATCTTGATATGCATGTTTTTCAGAAACTTCCCCAGAAACTTTGAAGTTCTTCAGTGTGACAGAAAAAGAATCAAAAGGTCAGGAAATGCTTTACATTCCTATTGGTAGGAGATGCAAGCTTAAAAGTACAGTCAGAGATAAGAGTTTGAACTTCATTACTAGCCTACTGAAGCACGAGAGAGATTCGTTTTCCCTATGCTGGGTCTTCCGACAAGGCTCTACCAATAGTATCTTTGCCTTTTAAAATAGGGAGCTCTGATAGGAACTTCCCAATCTCACACACAATGGATTCGCTGTGTAGAACAAAAGTAAACTCCTGGAAAATTCGTTCAACTTTGTTTGTAAGCCATCCAGCGAGATAAAAAAACCCAGAAAAATAAGTAAAAAAATAAATAAAATAAAATAAAGTTCTATGCAACATGAAACTCACAATATTGAAAAAAAAAATTGAGAGAGTTTTTCCACGCCCTCTGCTTACTATAGCCTTACACCAAAAAATAATCCTGCTTGATATTACAACACGTTTGTCCAGGCTAGAATTACGTGATTGTAAATATGATCAAGCAGACTGCAGTAACATGAAGCAAAAGATATAAAGGTATCTTCTTGTAACTTTCACAGTAACTAACTGACAAAACAAAAAGAAGAAGCAGTTGTATGTCATGCAAAAAGGGGCTTTTTCTATGTGGAAAAACACATCAGAAGTTGAAAATATACCATCAGCCAGCTCTCTCAAAGGGCATTTTCAAACAAGTGTGTTACCCACCACCCAGTGCCCACCCAATAGTCACTGGTTCACCACTGGTTACCAGGGTTTTTTTTCCACACTAATATGGAGGGTACTGAGTGGGGGAGGCACTTGTCTGAAAACTCCCAAAGAGATTCAAGGAGTCCTACCCCTTCACTTAGCTATTTCAGATAGCAAATTCTTTCCAGTGTATCCTTAATTCAGCAATAACTGGATTCATATTCCAATTCAAAATGATCAGATTCCTCTTCAAAAAAATCTATCCCTCGATGAGCTTCTCTCTCACACACAATACAAGACACTCCATCTATTTCTTATGGTATTTTTTTTTAAACAAACAAGTATTATAAATTGGGGGGGGGGAGGGAAAGATACACACAATGTGGCTTTGCTCTGCAGGAGGACAAAGCAGCTCACACACTGAAGAGGGAAACTATTCTCTCAAACAGTAAGTTACTCAGCTACACACTAGTGACCCAAAGTAGAGTCGGGAGGGAGACAAGCTTTTATACTGAAGGCGGCGGCTTCTTGAAAGAGGTCACTACGTGTTTGTTGATCGCCATGGCCCTCACTGAGGTTGCTGTTGTGGTTCTTAGAGACATTAGTGCCTCACCAGTGGAAGAGGTACCATTTTGCAGCAAGATATTTCAACGGCACAACAAAGCATGCAGTGCGAACACTGATGAACCTTTCTTTTGTGAATGAGGCTGGGATTTACCCAAGGACACAGGAGCCATTCGTGCCCATCTCTCTCAGATCTAGCAAAACACATGGTGAAAAGTTAAAGGCAAAAAGGAAGTCATGTCTGGTCTTAAATACTACAGTGTCAGGTTTTATGTCGGTAACACAACTTAATTGCACTGTTTTATTTTTATCCTCATGGTAGGAGAACTTCTAGGAACTAAATGGCAAGTTATTTCTCCTGGTCACTCATACTCAATTGCCTCTCAACTGCTGAGAAGATAAAACCAAAAGGGCTGGAAAGGCAACATGACTGGTTTTCTTAAACAACACTACAATGTCATCTGCTTGTATAATGTCCTAAAAGGATATTTTTGGCCTCTGTCAACTAGACTTCTGGGGGGGGGGGGGGAAGAAGGGGAGAGATTTTTACGTGCAAGATTTCTACTATGTGCCCTTTGGAAGCCACTCCTGCCTGCAATTAACACCCACACAATTTGCTGAGAAACTCTCAGTAAATAAACAGGGATGGGAGTTCAATGTTGAGTCATGCATGATTGGTTGGGTTTCATTTTTTGGTGATTACTGTTTTTTAAGTCAGCATATGGGATTGGACCTGCAGGACTTGGTGATGGGACAAAAGTCAACACATGCCACATTGTGTCCTCTTTTGGACAGCATGCCCTTAAAGACCTTTTAAAGTGCTGTTATTGGCTACACAGTGTTGGTGCACTAAGCCAGCTACAGACAGGCATTACGATTAGGTTCCTGCCCTGAGGAACTTACACTGTAAATAGCATTAATACCATTACTGTTATTAGACCAGAGTAATGTGAGAAACTAGAAAAGCATTTTCAGAGAGATCTGTTTATTCAAATACTATCATTGTGCGCAATGCTTTCCTAGAAGAGAGGAGAACAACACAGCAACGCTTCCCAAAAGTCATGATTGGGTGTTTTCTTTGCTCCAGTAAAAAGGCTGTTCAGAGGGAAATAAGATGAAGCAACTACACTTTATTTTTGGCCATGCACAGTGGATAACATCAGCCGAACTCCTGGAGCAGCATGACCCATTTCCACTGGTGGTTTGATAGACAGGAGACGTTTAGCATCAAGGGAGAAAATGTTTCTCAAAGTTGTCCCTTCCGAAATTGCAAGTAGGTTCAGAATTCCAACCTAAGCTGGAATTTCGTCTACCGATTAAAATGAAGTTGAAAAGAGCCAGGATTTGCACGAGGGGGGTCACTTGTGAAACTAAACTGGGTAGTTTGTATTTTTGCTCCAGGAAAACGTATTTGCTCTCTCAAGCTGTGGAACAGGTCAAGACACTGACGATAAGAGCTATGCTGGAGGCAAAGGCAGTGAAAGTAAGCTGGCCAGCGATTAAACCTCTTTAAGCCAGATTTAAAGATACAGCAACTCAGTAGCTCAGCTGCTTCAGAATCCTACTCGACTTGCAACACTTTTAGAAAGGATAGGGGCAAAAATGCATATTATAGTGGTGTGTGAAATCCTTAATTCCTTTGCTCTCTGATGCCATACTGTCTGTTACTTGAGGCAAAAAGTTTTGTTTGCAAGGATACGACTCTCAAGCAGCAACGATGTTGTGCAGTTTAATTAAGGCTACCATTCCTCCCTTCAACAGAGGATGCTTATGAAAAATGCATGTTGCAGAGCGGCACTGGTTCCAGTACAGCCCTGAAACATGTATTTTGCATAAGTGTCCCCTGTTAAAGGGAGGAATGGTAGCCCTAGGTTTAATTAAAATTTGCATCATTTCCTGTTGGTCATCTTACCTTCAGGCAACTATTGGAGTGGGCCAGAGAGCCCTGGAGCAGGAACACTCTCCTCTACTTCTCTAGAGCACTGCATTTAGGGATAGCAAAGGGCATCCCTCTGTGCCATTGGCATTGTGGGGCTACTGCAATACGAGTGAACCGGCAGTTCTGGGAACAACGCATTGCTGTAAGCCAAGACTAACAGAAGAATTTGCAAGGGGGAGGGTATTTCCTGAATGACTGCTTAGCAGGTCTTGCTCTCCAGAACACCCTCTCTTTGCTATATTCCTAAAAGTCCTTGTTACTTCCCTTGTCTTGTCTTGTTTGGATGCATTTACGCCACCTGCATTTTGGGTTGCTCTTCCCAGCCCAAAATGACCGCACAAGGTCTTGTTTAGTGTTTTCAGCTAAGTAGAGAAAGGTTGGCCCTTCCGTATCCAAGCTTTAAGGAGCCCCTCGCCATGTCACAATGGCTACTTTCGGGAAGATTGTTTAGATTGCCTACTGCAATCTAAATTGTGCGGGTAATTAAAAGCATTCTACTTGTGTGGGGGTTTTTTTTGGGGGGGGGGGGGGGGGGGGATGTTCTTACTTGTGCAGAATCAGCATGTTCCAGCATCTCCTCAAATTCTTGATACTCTTCATCATCCGGCTCCGCTCCAGAGAGACGGGCGGCTCTGGCCATGAAGTAAGGAGGAAGCTCTCCAATGGCAGTGCCGGCGCCCTGAATGGAAAGTAATTTCTCATTATTAGTTCTCTGATTGAAGGGGATAAATTAATGCAGCTAGAACATGCTTGGATTTACCTTGGCCAACCAAGATTTCCCTTTCAGAAATTGGGGAAAGCGGGGGGGGGGGGGGCATATGCCCCTCCAGGCTTTTCCTTGGGTTCCCCCAGGAACATTTGGAAGTCCAGTCCTCCTCCCCCCCACGTCTCACTTGTCTGGATGGGTAGGAAGTTGTCAGAGGGGTGACCTCCTCGCAGGAACAGTGGCAGTGGCATGAGGGAAGAATACTCAGTGGCAGGCTGTAGTGGCACATGCAAGGCAAGGACTCCTTGAAAGCATTGGCGGGATCTGGCTGAGAAGAAGGAGGGGAGGGGAAGGCAGCGGAGCAGGTTAACCCGGCTAGGTAGTTAACCTTTAAATTGTCCCCCCTCCCCCCCGCCACTATCACCAGCCACGAGTCACCTATGCTCCCATCCACCCAAGACTAATGTCTAGTACAGTCCACTTGTTTAATCCTAAAATCTAGCATGATATATTTACAATTACATCACTTGTGTCTACCTTTATTTGTTTTGAGCAAGCCTTAGCAGATTATTACCCAATCCTAAACTCATGTACACATGGGTTGCGCATGATGCATATACTTTGTGTACAAGCTTGCGGTCTGCATGCGCCCGATGCACACACAGAGGAGATTCTTTGCACAGAGACTGCATGCACATCCTTGTGCACAGTGTGCAAGGTTTAGGACTGGGCTGTAAATATGCTCATCTCTCAATAGAATGGGATCAAAAAGGCCAAGAGTACTAAGAACTAAAGTAACTGCATTTTCACTGCAGGGGACAAAACCAAATTGTTTCCCTTGGCATCCAATGACTCCCTTTCAGCCTTGAAGGAAAACACTGCTTTAGATCTTTGAAAGAAAATCAATACTGGACATATAGATAAAACATGGGTTAATGAAACAGGAATTTCGATTAAATTCAAGCAGCATAAACATAGGACAGATAATAGTAAATAGTCAGGCACTAGACTGAAGAGTCTTGAACCACAGCCACGTGAAGATTTCCTACTCCGAGACACTGGTGAATGATAATTTTATATTCCTCTTAAGCAATTTAAAGGCCTTCCACTGCAAGGGACAACCGCAGCTACTTTGGTATATTCTAAAAATCAACAGGTTAGTTTTAAACAATACAAAACAAAAAACAAAAAATTAGTTGTGCTATTAGCCAAATTGTTAAGACTCCCTTTTTTTGTCTAGCGTCATGATACACTCTTCACACACCCTCCTGTGTTTATGTTCCCATTAGCCACACACAAAGCAAGTTTACATGCATTCAAAATACCAAAACATGATTAATCTTGCTGCTTATTTCTGGTGCGTGAGAAGTTAAGTTTGAGAACAGTGGTAACTTTTCCAGGAAAATTTGGGGCTATGTTTTTAAGGAGTGATGCAAGAGCAAGGAATCACATGACTCCTCAACAACTATGCCAATTTGGTTTGGCTTCCCGTTGCTTGCCATGAAAAAGGTTCACATGTGTGCTGGAACTGAACAATCCCTGAATTAGTTAAGGCACATGTTGATGGTTGCAAAATCTCTGTCAATTGCAGGAGGGTCATATGATTCCATGTCTAGTCAAGACAGATTCCCTGAAAATGTTAAAAAAGGAAGCACTGAAGGGACCCAGAACAATTCACTATGTTTTGCACACTTGGCTGCTACCCTTGTCATTCAAACTTTCCATCTGAAATTTGCTTTTGGTTTTTCTAGACTGAAGAAGAAACTAGAAAGGAAAGAGTTGATATTCTTTTACACAAATAGATATGTTAATCATCTTAAAAGCTCCTTTTGAACAGAATTTGCCATGGCAGATTGCCTGTTCTGCAAATCCTGAGAGATTAGACATTTTTTATCCATCCCAGTCATTACTTATGAAAACACTAAAAACTGCAACACATTCAGAATTGAGGGAGCGATTGAATTCCTACCTTCCGTGAGACGGAAGGCTGTGCAAGTTGGCTTGTGCCCAATAGGCTGATTCAGTGAACCCTTTAAAGCAAATTTTATCCTATTTGAGAACATACAGGATTTTTCCACAACTGCTAAAGAGGTTGTCATCACCCTGGGGTCTACTGGGACAAGCTGCAACTTCAAATGGGATCGCACCTGGTATAAATCTTTACTGAAACAGACCCAAAAGCTTCATCAGCCTGAACAGGCCCCCTCAGGGAGTAGAATTCTGCACTCAAGTGGTTTGTGGGAAGCAGCAACTAGTAGGTACACATCTCACCCCCGGTCATCGCCAGCAAGAAGTTCATGGAGTTTCTGTTGAAATCTCTCAATCTCCCTTGCCTTGCACACACAACAGGCAAGGCTCAGCCCACAGCCGCCACCCTTTCACATTTTCAAAAAGGAGGATTGGGCAGAATTCCCTCTGAAGCCAAGACACATTATGTCAAAGAGAACTGATGCCTAATCACTAGATGTTACTCCAGGGGTAGGCAAGGCTCCCAAGAGCCACATACCAAAATCATCACACGGCCAAGAGCAAAGGTTCACACACGCGTGTGCGCAAGTGTAAAGCTCTCTTGCTTTGTGACTGGCTGTTGGTCTATAGTCTGGGCTGCTGGGATTTTGAAGAGCATCTGTGATTCAGCTGCGGAGACTTGGGTGCAATAAAAATGGACACAGGACCATCAAGGCAGCACATGGCCCAGGAGCAGCTCTGATGAAGAGCTGCACTTGAACTGCCCAGGAGTTACATGTGGCTCCCCAAGCCACCATTTCCCCAACCCTGCATTATTCCCTCTGTGGTCTCCAGACTGTGGCATCAGTAGCGCTTCTAAGTCCTTCTTAACCCAGTGCTTGGTCTAGCAGGGAAGACAAAAATGTATGGTTTTGCCAAGACAGCATGGAGAGCTGGTTCTCTGCCCAACTGACTGCATGAATGGGAGCAGAGCTGGGGCTACACTTCTGCCAGTTAAAGCATAGCCTCTGGCTCCCGACAGGGCCAAGAGGCATGGTACTCCAGTCTTATTTCATCCCGCCTGCCAGCACAAACACAAGGTACCATGCAGGACTCGCTGTGCAGAGGAACAGCAGAACCGAGGACTTCACTACTGGGACCATCCTGCTGATCACAGTACAGTTCCTTTGTGCCCAGGCACTCAACCTCCCAATAGCTCCACTGATTCAAAGCCCCTAATAGGTAAGAGCGAGATAGAGAAACAGAAATATAAAAGATACTTCTAACAGCACGGCTGCCTTTGTTACTAGAGCCATTGCCCGGAACTCAAATTGGTAGTTTCTAATTTAACGTTAGTTCAGATAAGCCTGTTTGCGCAGTTATCCAAAAAGTTATCCACCTACAGTTGCTTTCAGTTTGTAGAGATTTATTTTTTTAAAAAAAAGGAACAAGGATTACCCTGCATGTGTCAGGCTGTGTTATAAGAGTCATCTATTCATTATTCCCTCTGCAGAACTCATTGTTACATTTTTGATAAATGGCTATTGGATCCAACAGGGATGGAAAGTTTCTTCAATGGACTTCTATAAAAGCAAATTGGAGCTAGGACAAAATGAAGCGTGGAGGGCAAACCATTATGAAAGACAGCAGCCAACTTAATTTGACTTACAGGAAATTAACAAGCAATGTTTATATACTCATGAAATAGTCCAAGAAAGCATAACAACATCACAGTAGACAGACACCAGTAGCAAACTGAAAAATCTTCCCAAGGGAGAAAGCCGGCAGAAAGCGAGTTCTGTATGAAGGCGGCTGGCAGCCTCTTCGGAGGCAGCGATTGTAGAGCATCCTCCTTGGGTTAGACATCCCACGTACATCCCCACCTGGATCAGCACGCCACACAACAAAGAAAGGCTTTGGAAGGGACCATTTGCTCATCCTCCGCTCTTGAGACGTGATACAAAGATAACCAACTGCGAGACACGGAGCTGTGTACATTTGTTTCTAAGCTATTCAGCAGTCATTCTGTTGGTTGTTTTATACATAAACAAAGGCACGAGAAGAATGCTTATTCTGAACTCTTCTAATCACAGTACTGTAAACAACACCCTGATTACTCCAACTTCATTGAGGGTGTAGCAAAAAAACAAGACACACCCAGGACTTACTGTCTTATAGGCTTGACAATTTTACCGTTTTTCTTCCCAGATGTTGAACACACATTTATGCAATTCTGCACTCTAGTTTTCAAACATACTGTATTATGTACTGAATTCATACTATATTATCTTCTCCTTAGAAATAATGTTAGCTACACTTACACTGTACTTCCAAAACCAACATGTGTGACCTAAATGTAACTCATTATCATTAAACATTTATATAGCTCCAGCAGCGTACCTACCTGCCACAAGGGGCTTACAATCTAGAGGATACAAGGAAGGGGGGAGCATAGGGAGAAGACAGGGAAACTATTACAAACTTGAGAAGTCATCGATACATGTGCTTAGCTTAAGTTACAGGGGAGAAGGAGATTCTGAATGAAAGGGCAATAGGGTGATTAGCTGCAGTTTGTGGAGCAGCAGCAGCTGGAAGAGGGCAGGTTTTCAGAAATGATATGAAGGTTCAGCCTTCACATCCCTTCTGAAATCCTTCTTTAAAATAACTCCTCTAACATTCATTATAAGAAGGTGAGGTCACCAACAAGCTTTAACACTAAAATGATTAAAAGACAGATTTTCAAATGGGGCTTTTTGTCCCTTTGAATTTTCCAGAGATCAGACAGGGATTTTTAAGTATTTAATAATAGTTACAATAGTGGTGAGATCAGTTAAAACACTGGCAAAATAAAAGCCCTTGCACATGAACATTTAACAGCAAATGTATTTGTATAAGTTTCAATTTCAACATAGTTTTGTTCTACGGGAAAGTTTTTTATCTAACCAACATTTTTCAAACCACCAGTTTAAAGGAATCCATAAGAAATGTACACAAAAATAAAATTAGGAATCATTTCCCATGACAAGTGCCCACTCCATTGCCTCAAGAGCCTGATTCACGATTTAACAGCTAGCACGTTTCCCTAGCTTTATGGGTGTGCGCAACTCTGAAAAACGGACACTCGGTGCAGGGGGTCAGAGATGAACAGAAAGTATTCAGTATAAACAGAAAACCCAAAAGCAGTGCATCTGCAAACAAGTTCCACTCAAGGGACTGCTATTGGCAGAATTAGGTCTTTAGCCTGCAGTCCCGAAACCTCTTATTCCAGATTGAGACTGCATTCACACAAAACTCTTCTCTCATCTGAACTCTTTTCCAGTTTCAAAAAATTACAACTGGTGCTGCTGCCATGGCTGCTAATATGTATCCCGTTTATGCTACTTTTTTTGTTTTTCTTGTCACCACCACATTGTCCCAACCAGGAAGGCAGAGAGGGTTACTCCCTGAGAGGGAAAATCACCTCGGTCCTCTCCTGCAGCAATCAAGGCAGACTGATGGGTGAATTAATCTCATCATATGTTAGGAAAAATGTGTGTGATAGATTTAGAAGAACTGTTAAACTTGCTTTCCTGCTTAAGGAATTACACGGATGTGCATTACATGAACACTTTCACACATTAAAAATAAAGTGGTTTTTCGTGGACTCAGTATCTTGTGTGAATGCAGCCTAAGTGGTTTCAGGATTGAAGCTTGAATTTAGAAGGGCAATGGGGCTTTGAAGTCTCAGATCTGCAAATGGTGGGATGAGGCTCCAAGCATAGCAGTGTCATCTGCAGATGGGGTGGCAATTCTGCTTGGTATTCTTTGCATGTTGTTACTGTTTATTTTATTTATTTTCATTATTTATAACCTGCCCCCTCTTGCCCAATGGCAGCTCGGGGCGGTGGGAAGGCGTGAAGAGAGGTGAATCTCTGCTGGGAGAGAGTTCCACAGCCTTGGCGCAGCTACCGAGAACCCCGTCTCAAATGTGGCCACGCTCCTGGCTGACTACAGTGACTGATCCAGGACACAAGGAATAAGGTGGTCTCGCAGGTAAGGGGAACCCAAGTCGTATAGGGCTTTCAAAGGTAGTAACCAACACCTTGAATCGGGCTGGAAGATTATAGGCAGCCAGTGCAGAGAACGGAGCGCTGGTGTTATGTTTGGCTTCATGGAATTATATTGTAGTCTCCAAGAAGAGTCATACAAGCAAAAAAGTTGGGAACTATCACCATACCCTCACCAACAGAAGCTGGTCTAATAAAAGATATCATCTGGACTGCTTTGTGGGGACCAACATGGCAACCACTCTCTTTCTCTAGACTAATATTTAGAAAGGGTGAAGACCTCTGACACCTTGCACATTTTTGTTTTTCACTTATTTAATTAGCACTTTAATTGATCAGAGTACTTCAAAATCTTTTTCTAGTTCACCCTCACCACAATCCTGTGAGGCGTGTCGCCGGGTGTGGCCAGACAAGACAGGCTGGGGAGGCTTCCACACCTTAGGTAGCTGAGCCACACGATGCAGTGGCTGGTGTCCCTAGGGCCCACCAGATGTTCTCCTACCCCAGGGTGGAGCAGACAGCTGGCTGCTCCACAATGCATCCTTGGAATTTTTTTGAGGCTGCATCGTGGAGCAGCCTTACCTCAACTGGTAAGGCCCATGTAAGGCTGCCCAATGAGTTCAGGGCTAAAATGGGATCTGAATCTTTATCCCTCACCCAGGTCCAAGTCCAACACCTTATCTCTAACCAGGGTATCATGGCTCTGGATGCTGGATATAAATTCTTGCAATACAAAAAGGATGGACGTCCTCCACTTCACCACAACGCCACAGCTGATAAAAAGCTGGCCCCATGTTTTGCATTTAAATTTAAAAAAAAAAATATCATGAAAATGTTTTTGAAATTCTGAATTTCATGAAATTCTGAAATCAAGTCTATCAGCAAGCTATGCCTCCAACCTGAATAATTTAATGTTTTATTACTAGCAGCACAGGACAACAAACTTGGTTAACTATAGAGGAAATCACGGAAGTTAAGCCTTACCCACATGCAGGCCTCCAGCCTGACTTTCGAGATGATGGTCCATAGAGAAATGGATCCTTCGACCCCCTCCTCATCAGGGCAGATAATCTGATCAGGGTAGGGTGGCTCAGGGAAATTAACCGAGTTACATTCATAAGCAGCAAGTGTAACCGATGCTATGTGTGGACCCTGCAAATACATATTTGAAGAGAACGGGTCAGAACATGGTGTACATTTAAATTCATTGAGGGCAAAGCTATTTGAGATCAACTATCAATGGCAAAAAGAAAAATAATGTAAAAACATCCTTTATTTATGGTGAAAAGACTGAACTACAGATGATATTGCAGATTGGGATGTTTACTAAGAGAATGTAAGGCATTCTCTTAGTAAAAAGTTTAACACAAAAATTAAAAGTATCTCTTTAAGGTAAAATGACTGTCAAATTAAAAATTCATGGTTGCCAGTTTTATTATCAACACCATAGTGTTTACATTTAAATAATTTAATCTTAGTTACTTCCAGTCTTCCATTCTACTCCACGTGAACCATGACAGGTGTTGCTGGGTAATCTGCCAGTCTCTCTTGCAGTAATATAGTGCTACAATCTTTGGAAAAATCTTTATTTCTCAACCAATATTTTTCACTGCTTCTCTCCCTCCCCCACCCCGTTTTTCATTTACAAAAACCTTAGTTCTGAGCTTAAGTGAACATTACAACATCTTTATAGTTGTTCCTCCTCATTTTTCTACTTTTCAGACAATCCAACATTTCATCTGTGCCCCAAGAAAAGTATGTTTTGGCGAGTACCTGACTCGAGAAAAACCTTCAGACCCCAGGGCCAATAAGCCAAGAAAACAGTAGGTATAATTTTATAAGTCCATGTAAACAGAATTCCCACCTCTCTCTAAAGCTGGATGCTAGATATTTTGGAGCTACAAAAAACACTGCTTAATTTTTATTTATTTTAAAATAAATCATTTTGCAAGAACTGTTTCAGCAGTATTCTTAAACTGTACATATAATTTAGAAAACTTGCAAAAATCAAACCACCTTTATGAACACACCTTAATCCCAACCAAAAACTTAGCATTAAAAGCATAATATTGTAATCAGTATACTTCACGTACACAAGTAATAATTCTCAGACATTAGTTTCTGCTATTAATTATGTGGTAGAATCCATCATCTTTGGAAGTGTCCCATTAACAATTTCCCCTGTTTTTTCTCTTGAGTCATGGCGATTAAGATCAGCAGGGGGTCTGGCTAGGAAGCCAACCAAAGCTACTTTTGTTAAATGCAGAAGGCATGTGTGAATGTGCAGATAAAGGGAAGCAGCAGAATGTACAAGTGATGTACACAGTTACATCTAACTTTGACAACTCTTTCCTGAAGAATCTTCTAAAGGGAAATAAATTAGACCCCTGTGCCTTTTGGAATAATAATATGGATGTTGTATAATGAAATACCATGGCTTTGCATAGACAGACTAGGTGATGTTCTTCCTTGGAGATTTTCAACAAACAGCCAGACAAGCATCCATCCACCATGCTGCAGAACAGGGATATCCTGCCATGGAGCATGGGATTGGACTAGTTTACCCTTAAGGTCCCCTTACAACCCCCAAAATCCTCATACACAAAAGTCTATGAGCCGGAGCGATTAAGTAACTGGCCCAATGAGAAGAGATTCTGGTTGAATCAAAATTAGTGGTTTATTTGAACAAAGGTGGGGGAGGTGCAAAATTACACAATTCAGCATGAAAATACCCAATTAAAATAGAACAAGGAGGCCCCATTTCCCTTTTGCTGCAAGAAATGGAATCTCTAGATTTTTCCTTTTAAAAAATAAATAAATAAATAAAACAATAAATAAAACATAACTTTCTATATTTTGTATTTATAGGAATCCAGCATTTATATTGTTGTTTTTCTTTTGTTTATATTTGCAATACTTGTTTGGCAACTAGCTGTCAAATAAATAAAAATAATTGATAACATGTAGCAAGTTGTTCTAAATTGAAGTAAACATGAACCTAATACTGCGGAGAAAATATCTTCCTCACTTCAAATTTCCACAAGGAAAGAAGCCTATCGTTTGCTGACACTTAGCCCACTCTCACAAGTTGAACATTTCATTTCACTGTGAAGCCAATTCCTTTCCCCGCACATGTTCTTGTTGTACTATTTTGGTTTAACACTCAACTTGCAACATTATTTTAACACAGGGGCCAATCTGTCCCCATTTCCACTGATGTAAATCAGGAGTGATTCTACTCAAGTCAAAGGGAGCTTACACTACTCTGAAGCCAATGCATTCCCTTCCAACAGTTCCTCTTTGGGTGCTGAATCCCACTGGCCCTCTTTCAAGAGAGAGACGGACCAAAAAAGACAAAAAAAAAAGACTGATATTCAAGTCTCGGGCACCTCTTTCCTGGTTGCCTCCTAACCAAAACCCTTGAGAAGCCAATGGGGAGACGGTGGAATGACAAGAAATTAAGTGGAAGAGCTTCTCTTTATGCACTTGAAATATTGGGAGGTGTGCCAATGCCAGTGTGGAATCAAGATCAATTGAACACCAAAATGCCGTTACCGAGTTTATTGACTATGTTGCAGTTTTAAAGGGTTTTTAAAGCCTAGAATTGCACCTCTCAAAATCATGGGAATTAGTCTTTTTTTAAAAAACAAAACCACACACACACACCACAAAAACGACTAGCCTTCAGGATTGCAGGAAACAAAACAAAAAAAACAACTTGCTAACATGAACCACAAAGTTACCTTAAAAATGAAAAAGAAAAAGGACCCAAATTTACTTTAAGTCACTTAAAGGTACCTCAGAAGCCCATGATTACTGGAGATCCAACTTTATTTTAGAACCTTTGGGAATGACAAACAAATCATTAAGCAGATATTTTTTTAGGACAAAGATTCTGCAGATGGAGGGAAATTACTAAAATACAGTAATGATGGGGGGGGGCACATTCAAGGTAAACGTTTCATTTGACTAGCCTCTGTGTGTACATGTAGCAAGCTCTTGCAGTCTATACTCAAAACAAAGTACCCATTTCACAGATAGGAGAACATGACCTCTCATGTTCTCCTATCCCATTTTACAGACGAGAACAGAAAGGAAACATGATTTCTCCAAGATCATATGAGAAGTTTCACAAACAGAGCCAAAACAAATCTAGATCTCAGGTGTATTCCACCATCTCAGTCACAAGACCTTCCCTCAAACAAAACACTAAAAAAGCCAGTGGTGGCCAAGAGTTATATTGTGATGCACTGGTAGATCATGAGCAAATCTCCAGTAGATCATGGTGTGGGGGACAAGGACCAACCTCTCAGAAATTACCTCCTAGGAGGAGAGCAGGGGCCAAGCCCTAGGGAGTTTCTCTCAAGAGGAAATGAGTGAGGAGAGCTCCTTCAATACAGTGCAAAAGGCTCTCTCTCAAGCAGTTTGGTCAGCTCCACTCCCGAGACCAGCTGCTGAGGTACCCTAGAGCTGGGAACCAGCGGGAGGGGTCCTGATTTATTGCCTGAGGTTACCGCCTGGATCAAGCAGATCGTGTGAACCATCCCTACTCTTAAACCTCAAGGGACTTCAATTTTTCTTAGAGCTTGATCAAGTGGTGGCTGGAACACCATAAGGCATTTTGTCCTCTCTGTGCAGCAAGCTCCAGCAACCTACCTCTGCAACCATTTGCCTGAGCTGGAGATTTGCATGCAGAAAACCCCAGAAGTCAAGCATGTGTATTAATTCTGAAGTGCCATTTCTCACGACCACAGTACCAAGATAGTCAGGTGCGTGAATAAAACAGTATGGCTTTCAGTTCCACAATTTTTTAAAGGAATGCCACGCCGTAATGGAACTGAGACCAACTGTGATGGAGGACTCCAAGGGTGGCACTACTTAATTTTAATCTTGTAACAAAGAGAGAAAAAGTGCAAATGCAGCAATCGTTTGTTATGCTCGACTGGGTTCCAATCATGCCAGCTATTCTAAATCTAATGCTCCAGACAGCTGTTGTGACAAATTACGATTAGTGGTCTAGAGTCCCTCATCCCTTTTAACCGTGTTACCGGAGCTGGCATGGATTGAAGGTCTCAAACACACGAGATTTTTTTGTTCAGTTCTGGGAGTCAATCATAAGAATACAAAAGGAAAAAATCCTAAGGCAAGAAGCAGCCAATGGAGGAGGATGGGGGGGGTGGGAATTCAGAAAGCAGCTGTAAACATCCATCAAGCCACCTGAAGACTAAACCAATTGACTGAAGTTCTTCCACTGAAATACAAACAATTCTATAATGGAAAAAGAGTTGGAACTATTGAGCCCACAGAAACCACACTAACTGGAACGAAAACTAAAATACAAGTGGTTTGTTTAGAATGACGATCAAATGTGGAATACTCAGATTCAGCGATGCAAGTAGGTCTTGCGTCCTTCAGCAACTAGATCTTGCCTCTTACAGCAACAGCCCAGCTGTCCCAAGTCAACTGGAGAGCATACCATGGTTTGGCAGACCGTGAGAGATATTCCAGACATCTGCTTTTGTTCCAATTCATATTTGTAAAGCTCACGTAAAGTATCTCTTCTCAAGAGCAGGCCCTATGCTATAATTTACAGAGTACATTGTTTTCCTCTGGTGCCTCTTAAAGAGAGAACTGTCGGCAAAAATTGTGGAAGAGCCGTGGGAGTTGAAGCCTCTCAAGACAGACAGGTGCCATTTTGTTTAACTTCTCAGTCATTACATTTAAAATTATAGAGGAGACTTATCAAAAACACAAACTTTTAAGTATTCCCTTATGTTCCTTCTGAAAACTTCAGAAAATATTGGGGTTTTTTTCCCAATGTTTAAAACAGGGGTGGGGACCCTCAGGCACAGGGGGCAGATGCTGTCCATGGTTAGTTTTTATTTGGCCTCTTTCCGGTTCCTGGCTCTGGCCCCTGGATCCAGTTCCTATCTGCAAATGCTGAAAGATGAAGCTCAGGGTAAGGGAGCAGAGATGAGGGCATGCACACAAGGACAGGGGAGAGATCCATGACCTGGACTCTCCCTGTACCTCAGCACAACCCTTGTACACTTGTGGCCCCTGAGTGAAAACACATTCCCCACTAATGGCTTAAAATATTAACCCTAGGCAAATGGAAATTCCCACTGCACTAATCCAGTGTCAGGGGTAAAACAGATCACAATTAAGCCATAATTATAAAAAGGCAGGAGGTGTGTAAGGACAACAGCTGTCTAGAAAAAATAAATAAATCACACTATCAAGATTTTTTGGGGGGGGAGGGGCAGGAATAGGAACAACACAAAAAGAAACTGGGGTCAATAATACCCCACAATGTTAACACAATTGCAAAGCTGAATTTTCACTTGGGGTGTCAAGTATTTACCAAGCAATTATTGATTCTATCCAATTATTCCTCTGAGATGGCTCCAAGAAGTCTTCTGATCTGCCTTTAGATAACAGCCTTACTGCAAACAGTAAGGGTCAACAATTAATGTTGAGCCTTACTAACAAAAGGGTCACTTACCAAGTAAATGAAGGGGTCGTTCACAAACTTTGTATTTCCTCCTAGACGGCTCCATGAAGTTGCCTGATCTGCCTTTAGATAACAACCTTCCGCAAACAGGTTAATTAATGTTAACCCTTACTGGCAAAAGGGTCACACAGCAAGTAAATGGAGGGGTTGAAAGAACCCCATATGGCTGATTGGTATTTTTCAAAATGAACTCTGCAAGCAGCTATGATGAAAAAAAGTGTTGAAGGTTCACACCAGGAAGGTGATAACTTCTAAAAAAATATACAACACAATTTATGTTTGTAAATTGGTTACAGCCCCCCAAATGAGTTTGTAGTGACATTTTTGTACACACAAAAGTCATTTATAAAAACAGACACAACAATATATTTCTTTCTTTTTTCATTTGTTTTGAGAAAAACAAGCAAGAACAGGTTCTGGTTTAAGCATTTAAAGAAATAATAGACATTTATTTTTTAACAGCATTTTGGGGACCAATATTATTCCCAGCACCTTATTCGCATAGTACTTTCAGTTTCCCATTCACTTAAATTGGGGTCAAACTGACCCCCACAGCATCAGAATAAAAACCTTAAATTAAAAAAAATTACAAAGGGGGCGGCATGCAACACCACAGGCCAATTGAGCCCATTATGGTTGAGGAATACATGGGAGTATGGAGTGGTAGAAATTTGCTTTCCAAGTTTTAACTCTTTTGTACCTCACCTATCTGCCTAGGGTTAATTCTCCAACCTAGGTAGGGAGTTCTATCTTTTTAACCAAATGTTCTTATTGTGTCCCTCCACCCACAGCAACCTTGCAAATTAATGCTCTTCCAAAATATGCTAATTTTTCGGGTGGATCAACTTATGACTCAAGAGAAAGTTTTGAAGTTATCTGCAGCTGTAGCCTAGCAGCACGCAACCACCTTTAATTCCCATCTTTTTATTTTATTTTATTTTTTTTATAAAAGGAGACATTAAAATCACTCCAACCCCTATATTACACCAAAAATCTTTTTAAAAATAAATAAATTAGAAGGGCAAGTACCGACAAGAGCTCAGACCTCCACATCAATCTTCTGCTGAGTCGGGCAAGAAACATTTGTTTGCCACTCTCTCACCAAGGACCAACAGGAGCCTGTGGTTAGACTGGAATGCAATTCATTAGGAATATCTCTGTGATTTGCAGATCAAATGAGACATGGGCTGATCAGTAATGACTTGAAATTAATCTAATTTATTTTAAAAATTTTTGGCAAGACTAAATTAGAGATATTTGCTAAAAGCTATAATTAAAAAAGGTTTGTTTTGTTAAAAGTAGAACTTTTATCTGAATCCTCAGAAACCTGTTGGGCCCTACATCTACTTGAAGTTCCATTAATTAGTCATTAGTGGTATAACGTATGGCCACAAACGACAAGCCATTTACTCTCGAGTAGACCCATTAAAAGACCTATGGCTTCAATAAGACTACCCAGGAGTAAGCAATTTGTAGATAGTGACCTACCTTTGTTTAAGGTTCTTTATGGTAGCAAGTTAATTTTTTTAGGCAAAGTTTTAAAGTCTGAAGTTTTATAATTTTAGATGGGTACAAAAACATTTAAATTAATGGTCCAGATTTTGGGTTGTTTCCCCCCTTTCCTCTGAGAGACAAACAATTAAGCAAATACACATCGAAATAAATATTCACCTACCTACCATTTTGGTTCCCCAAAGAAAGTATAATCAAAAATCCAAATCAAAGTGCTCTTTGGTACCTTCTTTCTATCATGGCAAAATATACTAGCTGCACTACGAGAATGAGGTTTGATTTTAGTATTTTAACTTTAGGAAGCTATTTCAGACTCCCCCTAAGAGATTTCAGACCAAGGAAGAGTAAGAAACTTTATAAAGGCCAGTCATGCCTGTGTTCAGTGCATTCTCTCATCCTAACATTTCAGAAGCTTGGCTTTGCTAGGGGGTTTCTAACACTCTGTACGAGTTCCATCCCTTACACAAAAGGGGAAAGATGTGTCATTCCATATTTGATTAACCAACCAAGAGCAAGTTTCTCATGGGAAAAAGACGGCAAGCCTTCCCACAGACAGCAACTCATCCATGTTTGTCTGCATAGTCACTGCCCCTTCTCAACGCCGAGACCAAAATGACACCATCTTTTATTTTCAAGGCCACTGGGCAGCTCAGCACAAAGAAAACACAGTTCAGATGAGTCAGTGCTGCATACAACGAGTAGTGCTTTGGAAATGGTAAGCAGTGATAGTAGGCAGGAATCGGTAGAGATTTGGTTGGCTCACAAGCCAAGAGGCAATGGGCTACAGTTTTGCTATCCATCTAGCAAATGAAGACGAGAAATGTCCCCTTAAGCTCAAACTCTGGGCAATTTTTATTCACTCTCCTCCCCCCAAATCAGCCCAGCCTGTCCATTTATTGCAAGAACCAGAATGCTCCAGAGTCGTTCTAAAGCAACCCCCTGCCTTCCCCCATGCTTCCCCCTATGCTTGGAGCTCCCTCCCCAAAAACGTATGCTCTCCTCCCGCAAATCCCCTCCTAAGAACCTGCCTCTTCTGTCAGGCCTTCCCTAGCTCCTCACACCCCATAGAGATTGCTCCTGTATGCAACTCCTTCAACTGTCCCTGCCTTTAGGAGCCTCTCATGAAGTGAATTCTCAGCTTCATAAATGTATCCCTGTCCCTTTCTATGGGCCCCTTTGCTCGTCCATGCTTTTATTCAGTTAGGCTTAATGGGTTGTTACGCCTAACTAAATAGCCTAATTCTAGACTGTAAGCTCCTTGCAGCAGAGACCTAGCTCTATAATCTGTGCCAGACACGTTGATGCTATATAAATAATAAAAAATAAATTAAATGTATTTCAACTATAATGGAGTCCAAACACATCACACACGATCTGTGAAGTGGCAGTAAGCATGAAATACCCAGTCCTCCCTTTGGCTATACTTCTATCAGATCATCTGGATTACTGTTAAAGTGGCGATTCTGTATTTCATCTTTGCATCTGTATCGCTGCTCCCGAGGCCTGTAACAGCTACACCGCAAGTTTCTACTGCTACCTCGGGAAAAATCTTTCCACGCCCCCTCCCACCCCCAACTAAGTTTTGCACCACGCTGCTCACACGATGAGCATCAAGCTCCAAAATGATCACCGAACAAGAGTCCTGAGTGACGAGGGACGTCCAGCGTCGTATAAGAGTGGAATGCAGCCATTTCAAAGGGA
Source organism: Sphenodon punctatus (assembly GCA_003113815.1). NCBI lineage: Eukaryota > Metazoa > Chordata > Lepidosauria > Sphenodontia > Sphenodontidae > Sphenodon > Sphenodon punctatus. The sequence goes on along the minus strand of QEPC01007512.1, from coordinate 873,476 downwards.
TACTTAACAAAAAATAAAGGATGTTGCCCTCGGAATTCCCACCCCAACAGCCACCAGCAACGGAACTGTGGGGAGGGGAACCAGCCAGGAAGGGCATGAGTTTGTACTAGTAGCTAAGTCCCATCTGCCCTCCCTCGATCCCCATCTGACTTGAGGTCAGCATTCTCCCCTCGGTCCATCACTAACCCCCCCTTTTTACACTCAGAAGGAACATACACTACATTAGCTTTAAGCGACACTCAAGACAGTTAAGCCTAACTGCTGAGCTGCAGTCTGCAGAGCTGGAGCTTCAGAGCCAACAGGGAAACTAGCTGCGCTAAAATCATACTGACAAAGCACAAACGTTAAGAGGTGTGTGCACACAGAAGCAAATACTATTAGTTTATCACCGTACGGTCTCCCAAACATGATTTGCACTTGTTGTGGGGAAACAGATTTTTTTTCAAGACTTCAATGGGAATGACAAGCTCTCCAAAAAAGTAGTTTCAAAAGGAAAAATTCTCCAGATTCTAGAGTGACCAAACATTGTGCCAGACATCCGCTGTCCTCCTTAACTGTGCTCATGAGCACTGCTATCCGAAGTGCCATCAGTGAACTAACATCTTGGAAACTTCAGAGCATGAATCCAGGGCTGTAAAAAAAATCCACTCACCTGCTTGCCTCTGGCAAGTATACTTTTTGAGCTGGTGAATGTATTACAGTCTTGTTTTACAGCCCTGGGCTCCCTCTCTCATTGCACACCCCAGCTACTAAACTATTGATATTTCATAACCCTGTAGGCATCACATAATTATTCCCACATACAGCTGCCGCAGCTCATGCAAGAAACTTATTTCAGTGGTCCGGTCCAGGCGTTTAGAATTTGAGGTAGGACACCACACACAGATACACCCCATTGGGAGCATATAATAAAATACAGTCTCCTGTAACAAAGTTCTCCTCTTTGTATATTTTAGATCAAGGATAAAGAACCTTTTTTCCTCCAGGGGCCACTTTGAAAAGGAGTACAAGCTCCAAGGGCTGCACAGATGTTGGGGGCAGAGGGCTTAAGAGATGGGCTTTGGAAGAGAGGCCAGATCATGGATCTTCCCCCTGTTCTTGTGTGCATTCCCTCGTCTCTGTTCCCGAGTTCCGTTTTTCAGTGTTTGGGAGAGTAGGAACTAGATCTAGGGACAAGGCCCAGGAGTTGGAAAGGAACCACACAAGCGCTAGCTGCAGGCTGCAATCAGCCCCAGGCCTGAAGTTCCCCAGCCCTGCTTTAGATTCATGCTGCCTGCAAGCAAGTTCAGACGACAAGCAACAACAGCGTGGTTCAATTCTGTAGGACTAAAAGGATACGTTTATGGGCTCCACAAACAAAACAGGTCAAGGGTGAGAAGCCTTCCTGATCCATCTGTCTCCGCTATCAATTTACGAAACGGGGAATTGCCAGGCTGGATCAGACCCGGATTGCAGATGGTGGCCAGCAATTAGGGTTGCCACCGATACACATTTTTAAGGAATGCTTAAGAAAAATGCATGTTGCAGAGCCTGATTTGGCACCTTGCAACCCTACCAGCAACTCATCCTATACTGCCACAGTGGGGAACCGTTTTTCTCCCAGAGGTCACTTTGAAAACTAGTACAAGCTCTGAGGACTGCATAAAAAATTATATTTTTTTTTTGGGGGGGGGGGGGGGGG
>QEPC01007512.1:802387-871409 GCA_003113815.1 Sphenodon punctatus | reverse complement strand
CTCCCCGAGCTCAGTCTGTCAGTGCTATCTGTCCCCGTTCCCTGCGTGCACGCCCTCATCTCTGCTCCCTCCCCGAGCTCAGTCTGTCAGTGCTATCTGTCCCCGTTCCCTGCGTGCACGCCCTCATCTCTGCTCCCTCCCCGAGCTCAGTCTGTCAGTGCTATCTGTCCCCAAACCCTGTGTGCATGTCCTCATCTCTGCCCCCTTCCCCTGAGCTCAGTCTTTCAGTGCGATCTGTCCCCTCTCCCTGCATGCACGCCCTCATCTGTCCCCTCCCCCTAAGCTCAGTCTGTCAGTGCGATCTGTCCCTGCTCCCTGCGTGCACACCCTCCTCTCTGCTCCCTTCCCCCCGAGCTGTCTTTCAGTGCTATCTGTCCCCTCTCCCTGTGTGCACGCCCTCATCTCTGCTCCCTCCCCGAGCGGAGTCTTTCAGTGCTATCTGTCCCCTCTCCCTGCGTGCACGCCCTCATCTCTGCTCCCTCCCCGAGCTCAGTCTGTCAGTGCGATCTGTCCCTGCTCCCTGTGTGCACGCCCTCATTTCTGCTCCCTCCCCGAGCTCAGTCTTCCGGCGTTATCTGTCCCTGCTCCGTGTGCACGCCCTCATCTCTGCTCCCTCCCCCTGAGCTCAGTCTTTCAGCGCTATCTGTCCCTGCTCCCAGTGTGCACACCCTCATCTCTGCTCCCTTCCCCTGAGCTCAGTCTTTCAGTGCTTGGGGGCAAGAAATAAATTCAGGAACTGGAAAGGGGCCAAATAAAAACTAGCTGTGGGCCGCATTTGGCCCCAGGTTCCCCATTCCTGCTATAGAAGCAGCAGATGAAAGAACCCCACAGTAAGTAGTTGGGGTATTATCTACACCTATGAAGGTCTCTTCCTAGTCCCTAATCTTTAGAGACTTGATCACCTCATCCTTAAAAGAGCACTTAATTTTCACTTTTAGATTTAAAAAGACAAAAGCTTCAAGAAAGCCTGAAGAGCTTATTTGCCAAACTAAGCAACACTACACTATTTAACCTGCTAGCTCAATATGCAGGTGGGGGAACTATGGTACCTAAACGTTGCCTGCATCAAGGAGATGCCAGAACTAGAGAGACATCTCTATCAAACGCTCATTGGAAATGATCGTTTGAACTTTATACCAATACAGGCGTTCCAGGATGCATTGTAAATAGCCTAGGACAGCTAAAGGAAGTAGGTTTGAAGGCATGACGGAAACTAGTGAGACAGGAAAGGAGTCACAAACAAGCCTCATGAATAGGCTCCATTTCAAGGTTTGCAATTAAATCATGTTCTGTCCTCTGCACCCTCCACATAATGTTCTTGAAACTATCCCAGCGGTAACCTGAGCTCAGGTAAGTTCACCAGAGTTCAATTTCTTCCAGTTTTGCCTACCGAAGAATAAGCAAACTGGTCATCAATACTCTGGCTCAACTAAGAATTAACGTGGGGTGGGGTGGAAGAGCCACTCCCTACTTTGTTGGAACCCAATGGTCTTGGATGATGTACGTCTGGCAGATCTTGCACTTTGTTCATGTGGAACCCAATGGTTGGGGGGGGGGTGTAAATCAATCATGTATCCACTTCTTCCAGAGTAGTGAAATATTCAAAGGCAAGAAGTCCTCCAGCCCTTAGGTTCTCAAAATGGAGGTCAGTCCTCATCTGGTGGGGGAAGAGGAAGCATGGAAGGTATTCTGGAAGGTGCAGTAAGGATCCCAGCTATCAAATACCAACACTCTCACTGAGCTAGGGAAATCTTCAAAATAAGGGGTTGGCAAGACGGGGAGAGAAAGGGCAATCAATAGGAAGATGGGAAGGGGTAGACAAAGAGGGGGAGCCAGATATATGCATGTGTGTGATTCGAGAACTACCACAGACAAGCAGACAGGGGGCTCAGTTCAAAAACGTTTTGAGAATCACGGATCCAGCCAAGGCTTTAATACACAAAACAGAACAGGTGGATCATTATAGCAGCCTTCTAAAAATACCTGTTCTTAGAATTAGTCAGCTGGGAAACAGTTGGTGTGTGTGTGAGAGCAAACCAATGAGAACTTAGTCCAAATCCTTTAAAAAATAATAATAATTTAAAAATGGATGGAGAACAAGTTTGATGGGGCCGAGAAACATTTTTGGGAAATGGCGACCCTGTCATGCAACTGGATGGAATCTTTTAAGCTGCAGAATGAAATCCATGCTTCATGCCCAAGGTGGTTAATTTTTAAATCTTCAGGGCCCACCTGAACGCCCTACTGTTAAGAGGCAGAGACAAACCAAGTCGGCTCTTTGAACTTTAACTCTGGAACTGATTCAGCAACGAAGTTGATCCAAACAGGCTCCTCAGGCAATCTGAATGGAACGAAGGTGCAACCTTTGTTCTCTCTTACTATGGAGGGTAGAACACGGGGCAATGGGTACAAACTGTGGCAAGGGAGAGTTAGATTGATCAGGCAAAAATTCCTGACCGTAAGGGGCAGTAACGCAGCGAAATGGGCCACCCAGGGAAGGTGCAGATTCCTCTTTTATTGGAGGCTTTAAGAGGCGGCTGGATGAGCAATATGTCTGGGATGATGTAGATGTCTGGCATATCTTGCACTAAGCTGGACTCAATTACCCTCGCTGTCCCTTCCAGCTCTAGGATTTCATTCGGTTTTTTAGAAGAACCTGCGTCCATTACTGATGTCCACATTTACACCAACGCGACTTTCCTGCCTTGAATTATGGAGTATTTCAGGACGGTAAACCCCTTTCACTGAAGTGACTAACACCAGGTCTGAAAGCTTTAAAGTATTCTATGTCCTTTCCATCATTCACCCAGGAAACATTCTTGGATGACAGCAAGGCTCCTCCTTGCGCTCTTACAGATCCTGGTGTACAAAAGAACCACCTACAAAAACCTATTCCCCAGTTGTCCCATGGGCTCCAACAGCAACACGGACAAATTTTCTTCTTAAAACTCCATGGAAATTCAGAAGTCTTTAAAAAGGCGTCTCTTCCATACTTCTGATCCATACATGATTCAGCTCACCTCCTGCCTAGGCATGACAGCAAGCAATCAGGTACAAAAGGTCGTGTCTCCGCCCAATTTTATTTATTTATTTATTAAATGGCATCACAATTCTAACACTTTTTTTCCCCCCCTCTGAATTTCACTGACTTTGGCAGTTTCTCTGCCAGAAATGAAGTGAAACCAAGTCACGAGGCTTGGGCGAGGAGTAGATGCAGCATTTGCAAATTCTGCTCCAAACAACTGCTCCATCTAGTGGCAGTCACTGGCGGCGACCCATCTTGTCACAAGTTCAATTGGCAGCTCATTCATCTCTCTCTCTCTCTCTCTAGTAGCAAACAGACCACGGTAAAAACATGGCAAAGAAAAATCACATGTGGGGTTAAAGAAATTAGGAGGGTGTTCGCGATATAAAGCATTTTACTTTCATACAGAAATTTCCCTGTTTGTATTATTTTCAAATGATCTTTAAAAAAACAACCACCACACACACACACACACACACACACACACACACACACACACACACACTCTTAGAACTTCAGTCTTAAGCCAGAGATAGGGAACCTCAGGCCTGGCCCATGTCTTGTTTTTCTGTGGCCCTCTCCAGTGCCTGGATCTGGCCCCTGGATCCAGTTCTTACCTCCAAGCTCTGAAAGACTGAGCTGAGGGTAAGGGAACAGAGATGAGGGCCGGCACACAAGACTAAAGATCGCTTGAAAGGTCGGTCACACAATTTGGCTTTCCACAAGTGAATTTTAAAGCATGCGCCTCTCCCATCTCACGGTCACAGTGACACTTAGTGGCAAAGGCAAAAATCTCTCCAAAGTAAAACTACTACAAGCGAACTTAGCTTCGACCAAACCCAGACCAGTCATTCTGGATGCATTCCTCTACCGATACAGGCAAATCAAGCTTACAAGCAGAACAAGAGTACTTTAAAAAGGATTTACAGACAAACTTATACTTTTTAAAAAAAATTTAAAATTTTTTTTTTCCCCACACAGCCTAGAATTAATTTATTATTTCCACAAAATTAAGCCACAGAACTCATTGTTTACAGCAATGAGACCAAAGATTAAATTTTGAAAAGGGTATTCAAGTGTATCGTTTCAGTGTCTGAATGAATTTTCTGGTTCTTCTAGGAGACAGAAAGTTAAAGGCACAAGCGCTCTCCATTATAAACAGGGGACCGCTGAAGCCCTGATTTTGAGGAAACCGCTTGAGCGACATTTCTGAAAGTTTATCCATGGCAAACATTTGTGGGGGTTGTCATACATGCAAGGTTTGAAGAAGATCCATCCAGAAAATAGAAAGTTACAACTGTTGAAAGGTTAAATCGGTTGTGCTCGAAATGCACATCATTCCGAGGATTCTGAATCGATATCTCCTGCCCCCTGACGAGTTCAGCCACTACACTTCACAGGCTTGGGGCATGAGATCGACACCAACCGATCTGTAGTACGATAGTGTTTGGCGCAGCTACAACTCAGTTATTAATGATTTTTAAAAATCAGTCCTGCTGGCTCGCACATGCGTGATACTGCCCAGGATTCTCAGGCAGTGGGGCAAGCCAGGCAAAGAGCTTGACCTTTGCAGCGTTGTGGAGAAGGGAGAAAGGGGAGGGACTGGCCGTCCCTACCTCCCACTTGCTCTGCTGCTGCTCAAGCTCTGCCGGTGACAGGCTGTTACAAAGGGCAAATAACCTATAAGTTTAAGGTTGTGAGGCTTGCCTGGTTCTGAGGGAGGCGCTGGCGAGAAGCGTCTCCCCCCTCAAAGCACTTCAGGATGTACTTGAGGAAGAGGCTTCGTTCCAGCTCCAGCTCGGCTTTGAGGCGGCGGATGCGGGCTGCCAGATTGCCCAGCACCTCCTGGAGCTTAGCGCGCCACTCGGAGTAGCCACAGCTCACCAGCTCCTCAGCCAGCTGTCGCTGCAGCTTCCAGACTTGCCTTACTTGCAAGGTGCCAAGCTCCCTGCTCACAGTCCGGCAGGCTCCAACCCAGCCGTCACCCTGCCCTAATGACATGGTCAGAACTTCTCAATTCTTCTAAGAAGTAGTTCTGGTCTTCAGTTCTTCTGGGAGTGACAGCTTTTCCCACTGAGCTAATCCCCCTATCCAGCACCCCCGTGCTGGATCACAACTCCCTCTGGGCAGGGCCGGATCAGCCAGGGGGCCATGGTTTGGAGAAAGACTGGGGATGCTGTGGTGGGTTGGGTCATTCATGCTGTCGCCACAGCCTCCGGGTCCACTTCCATCCCCCAGCCTCCGGGTCCACTTCCACTCCCCCACCACGCAAGATCCTGAGCCCCCAAAGTGTTCTCCCAACCCCTCAGTCCACTTCCACCCCCTTCCCCACCCACCCCAAATTGTCCCCCCAACCCTTCGCATCCCACCCCCACACGTTGGAGCCCCTGAAATGCTCCCCCCCCAACCCTCTGGTGAGGGGCTGATTGTGGCCACATCAATTCCTGTGATGAGCCTGTGAATGCATCCCCACATCAAGTGCAAGCAAGGCTGCTGCCCTGAGATTCAGAGATCTCACGGCACGCGATGCGACCCCCTGGATCAGGATTTTAGCAAAATCCCAGACCAGTACTACAAAATAGTGGCTTCCCATAAATGGCATTTAAAACTGATGAAGGCTTTTCAGTTCAACATCCCACCCTGCCCCCACCTACCCATGCTGCTGTCGGCCCCTTGATTGAAATCTCTCGCTCCTTTTGTTTTGCAGGAAAGGAGAACACACTGGATACTTAATCCAATTAGCTCATTTGGAAGTTTTCCTTTAGCTCATTTCAGTCTAATAAATATGCTTCAGAAATTAGCTAATTTCTCACAGATTGCTTTCATTTGCATGGAGGATATACATATAGAGGAATGTTGTGTTCTATTTTCCAGGGAACTCCTCTAACACATTCTAGGCTTTTGTATAGGTATATGCTTATTTTAAAACAATTCAGTTGTCTCCATGAAAGGAAATCTAATATGTTGATCACACTGAAAAAAGGTTTAAAAGGGAAAAGACGGGGGGAAATAAAAACTTAATAAGACTTGCAGAAAAATGAGATAACCTGAATAGTCAAATGATCTGAAAACAAATGCCAGCAGATTAAAAAAAACTGAAGTGAAAGAGGTTTGTGCCGATGGAGAGCTTCAAAGATTGGCAAAAAAAAAAAAAAAGAGTTAAAAGTAAAATAGACGTTAATGCTGTTGAGTTTTGCAAAATTGTATCTTCCTATGTGGGCATATATAACAACATTGGTGGAATATAACTGAGGAAACTGTTCCTTTAAAAGCCCAAATAAAAGTCTAAAACATTACGCACTCCTGCATGCGCTCTCCGCTCTTCCGCTGTCCCCTCCCTCACTCTCCCTCGTTTCTCCTGCTCACCTAACCGCCTTCGACCCTTCTCCCTTGCTGCCCCTCATGCCTGGAACTCCCTCCCTGCCCACATCCGCCTTGCCCCCTCCCTCCGCTCCTTCAAATCCCTCCTCAAGACCCACCTTTTCCTCGCCGCCTTTCCCAGTGCCTGCTAGTCGTTCCCCGAACACTTACTGTCGGCCCTCCTCTGCAGACTGCTGCTACCAACCTCTTTGTAACCAAGCCAAGCACACACACCTGAGACTTCGCATCCGCTGGAATGTTTGTCTGTCTTTTCCCCTGTCTCTCCCACTGTCTCCTCTCCCTGTCTCCCCACCTTTGTCTTTTAGATTGTAAGCCACCGGCAGGGACCACGTCTAATTCTATGTTCTGTACAGTGACAGGTCGCACGACTGGCACTATATAAATGTCTAATAATAATAATAATAATTCCCAGGCCAGAGAACCACTGTCTCATTAAAACCACCATGGTCCTGAAACTGCAATGCAGACATTAAAGTGCAGTATTTTTCAATCAGAGCTGACAAATTCAATCAGAATTCCATAGATTAGGATGAAATGAAACATGGGTCATTTGCAGGAGAATTTAATTGCAGAGCCTTAAACAAACAGTATATTTGCCATTTTCACATTATCCAGCATTCTAGACATCAATAGAAGGAACAGCATCTTTACTAATATACTACAGCACCCCGGTCTCAGCCTGTAAACACTCCTTTTCCCCATCGCTCCTGATTAGATCGGATTTCATTTAAAGCCATGTGTATGAAAGAGAGAGGGAGAAGAAGAGCGGTGTGTATGAGAATGTGAGAGGGGTGTGTGGTGCGAGTGAGAATGAAAGTGGTGCGTGTCTACCATGCAGATCTGTGAAAGAGAAGGAGAGTGGTGAGTGAGTGAGAGAGAGGTATGTAGTGTCCCCTCCTCCCATGGCTGTCCCCCTCTCTCCTCCCTATGCCCCCCACCTCTCCCTATGGCTACTCCCTCTCCTCCTAGGTAGGGTTGCTATACCTCCCCTTTAATCCAGGACACTTATGAAAAATACATGTTGCGGTTCTGCACTGGAACCAATGCAGCCCTGCACGACGTATCTTTCATACATTTCCTGGATTAATGGGGAGATATGGCAACCCTACCCCAATGGCTCCTGGAAGGGACCCACATGCTGTCTCCTCCTGCCTAGCAGCCTAAGCCTGCCTCTGAACCCCAGCAACATCTGAGGTAAGGGTCACCCAGCCAAGAAAATACCTTTTCCTCTCCTCCCTGATCTGAGCTTCCCCCCGCCCCCTCCTCCACAAGCTCTTAAAGCTACCCACCTCTCGTGTGCCCTTAGGATCCAGATCACGGATCTGTTCCCAAACATTGTGTGCACGCCCTCATCTCTGCTCCCTTATCCTGAGCTTCGTTTTTCAGTACTTAGGGACTGGAGAACAAACTGAATTGAGGGCTTAGATCCAGGAACCCCCCTGAAAAACAAATAAATCATCTAAAACAAAAAACCTAATGGTTTCAAAAAAATGTTAAAGGAACAACCATTTACAAAACAAAAAACTTTCCTCTTAAATTTTTTCCCCCCACAAAATACATTTTCTCTAACTCCAAAAAACATGAAAATTAATTACAATTCAAATTAAAAAAACACATTTAAATTACAACAAAAATTAAATGCCCCAAAACATTGAAATTTCAAGATTTTCTATCTATATTTCATATTTTATCATAACATATGTACATAATTCCTTACCATACATACTTTTGTTAATACTTATCACTAAGTAAACGATCATATTTTTTGATTATTAAACATTGATTTAGTATAATTTGATGATGAACAATTTTGATGATGAACAGTGCCTTAACTGTGTCCTTTTGCACAGATTCATATTGTATCAAACCAATTCTATACAGTTCTTTATGCTAACATTGGCAACATTTCATTCGATAAAGTGTATACAATGTTTATACGTGTAAATGACAGTTTGAAAAAATTGTTCCTCATCAAATGGATAATAAAAAAATCAATGCTTAATGAAAAAATGGGATAGTTTACTTAGTAATAAGTATTAATAAACGTATGTATGTTAAGGAATTAAGTACATATCTTACGTTCATGTTGATGGCAAAGTATGAAACAGAAAATCTTGAAATAATTACCATGCTTTTTGGTGTTTAACTTTTGTTGTAATACATGTTGAATTTTTTTTATTATTATTTTATTTGTAATTTATTTTCATGGTTTTTTTTGAGTTTAAGCTAGGGTAAAATGTATTTTGTGAAATGTTTTTTTTAGAGGAAAGTTTTTTGTTTTGTAAACTGTTGTGCCTAACTTTTTTTGAAACCATTAGGTTTTTTGTTTTAGATAATCTAGTTACGGATTAAGAGTAGGAGAACCCATGCAGGTGCATGCTGTATGTCTGCTCCCTTCCTTTGAAACATCTGGCAATTCCCACAGTTGGAGAGAAACCGGATATTAAGCTAGATCAGGGGTGGGGAACCTTTTCCCTCCCAGGGACCACTTTGAAAATGATTACAAGCTTTAAGAGCTGAACTGGCATGGGGTCAAATAAAAACCAATCACAGGCTGCATTTGACCCCTGGGCTTGAGGTTCCCCAGTTTAGTATTATTAGCTGTGCTAGATACAGCAAACGCCATGTGGGTCATTTACCTACTGGGTCTACTACATCAAGGAATCCTAGTGAAAGGCATAACAAGCTAACAGGTTCCCCCCTGGGGTAGCTGTTTTGATATTAATATATCTGTACTTTAAAGAGAGGTGCAACTGCGTCATGTGTGCGACACCTGGGCAATAAGGTATAAACAGGTGCATACTTGTTAGTCCTTCCAAAAGTTGACACACTATAACAAAAAACCAAACCAAAAAAGAGCGCCCAACCCCCACTGCAAGCTACAACAGGAGCTCTGTAGCACATGGGTGGGCCAAAGGCAGCTGAAAGTGCAATTACATACCAAGAGCTCAGTCTCATTGCATAAACAGATTGTGTTAGGACATTCCTATGTACGCAGTTGATTGGGAATTATTTAACACACTAAAATGATGAGCCCTCTAGTGAACCAATTTGATTCTACATCATTTTAAAGGCATTTCATTAAAAACAAAAATATAATCGATGGACAAATATCCACCGGATTAAAATATTCACAGAAGGAGCATGCTTTTCAGGAAGATTTATATGAGGAAGCTGCCAATGGACTGAGAATACAGAGTCATGTTCTATGTGTAATTAAATTAAATCTAAAAATAAATTTTAAAATGACCAAGTTTTTTTAAAAAAACCAAAAAAACACCCCTGGGGGGGAAAAACCCCAAACTCTGTATAGTTCAACCAGATTTAGAATTCTATTGCAAACTTATTATCAGGGTGGAGAAACATTTTCCTCCCAGGGGTCACTTTGGAAGTTAGTTCCTTTCAAGGGCCATGCAGGGTGAGCTTAGGAAGAGGAGGGTCTAGAACATGGATCTGCCCCTTATCCTTTGCGTATGTCCTCATCTCTGCTCCCTTACCTGGAGCTCAGTGTTTCCGCATTTGGGGAGGTAGAAGTTGATCCAAGGGTCAGATCCAGGAACAGCAAAGGGGCCAAATAAAAACTAGCTCGGGGCTGCATTTGGCCCCCAAACCTGAAGCCCAGTCACCAGACCGGAGGTCCAATCCCCACCCACCCACCCCCGAGCTGTACGAAGGGCACTTCAAATATCACTGGGTGGCAGCTTCCCCGTAGGTGGGATGCCGTGTGAAAACAATGTACATGGCAGTAAGTACACGCTAAGGAATCCCATTCCATTGCGTAACAAGAGACACAACAAAATTCATGTTTCTGCTAAGGTCCTGGAAAACCAACAAGACCAACCCATCCACTGCCCTTACACTTTAATGCCACCTAGTGTCTGAAAAGCCATACTACACTTAAGTTAAAGCCACAGATTGGTCCAAAATGTGAAAACTCCAAAACAAATTATGGCTCAGAGTTGTCACAATTTGGCACTTTTCGGCATGTGCAATACTTCATTCAAGTCTATTTGAGATGGGGGAGATAACATCAGTCCTTCCTTTATTTATGATTAATCCAGTAACTCTGAAGTCCCCTCAATACAATGGAATATCGTTTACCTGAAATATCAACCCAAAGACAATTAAGGAATAAGCTTGCATGCTTTTACAATAGTTCATCTAAACTAAAAACCTATTAAACTGTCCCAGACTTGTCTCCTTGTCATTCAGCACACTGTCATCTCCCTCTGACTAAAAGCTACCCTTAGTGCGCAGTACTTGGACCGGATGGTGGGAGAGGATCCCGGTTCAAGTCTTACCTTAGCCAGAAACTCACTGGGTGATGTTGGGGCAAGTCACAATATTCTCTCAGCCTAACCTACCTCACAGGGCTGTAGTGAGAATTAAGAGTTGTGTTATGTAAAGTGCTCCGAGTGCCATGGGGGGGGGGTGCTATTATATATATAAGATAAAAGCATAAAGGCCACATACCTAGTATTTTAGCTCATAGTGCCATGCAGAGGTTGAACAGAGTCTGTGCTTGTAATCTCTGCTTCCATATGATTAAGTCATAGTGGGATTTGTTTTTTATAGTGTGGCCCAGATTTGAAGTTAGGGTGACAAAAGAAAATGTGGCTTCTCTTATCCTAGGAGGAGACAGCAAGACAGTGAGTTTGCAGTGTTTCTGCACCTACTCTGACTGGCTAATTGCAATAGCCTCTTGTTTGTGATTTTAAAATTCACTCATGGAATCAGAAACTGGAAATAAAAGATCAAGCTTTTTTTCTTTAGTTGCTGCTGGTAGAATTGAAAGTTTGACTGAACCAAAGATGTAGGCTCACTAATTTGACTTGGTCAAGCAGATAAGCTCCCCAAGTTCTCTTCCCAGAGGACTCCATTTTGCATTGCATCAGGAAGTCTGACTGCTCATTTACTGTGCACAGTAAATTAGAACAGAGCTACACCAATGTCTGTGTCTTGTCTGTTAACTAGCTGAGTGACAAGTCTGGTTATTTGTCTAGACAAAACGTTAATTGTGTCAGTGTATCTTCACTATGGGTAAGAACATCACCACCTGGTTTCATTCACTCTTCTATCTAAAGGATCTCAGGCACTTAAAACATGGACTTTCCCATACAGTTAAAATGGCTGTTCACTGTATCTTGCGAGAACTCCTGTGGCGGTGTCTCTCTTCAGTGTCCCCCTTGCCTCTATAAACACACTCAGGTTTCAATATGCCTGGCTGTAGCACTTTTCCCCCCACACTTCACAGAACTAGGAATATTTGGTTTCATTGCACTTTGTAACTGTTGCCAAGAACTATAGGCATTGCTATAGAGCCTGCATTTTGTCAATTTCATACCAAGACAACAGTTTTTAGGATTTAAGATACTGCAGCAGGAACCTTGCCTTCCTAGGCAAACCTGATCCTGATGGACCACATGGGTGCTTATTGCAAGATGATAAATGTCTGCTCTATTCAAGCCTCTAATGAGAACATCTCAAAACAATGTATTCTGGTCTCATTTCCATAATTCAGTGAGAATCTGCCCAAGTAAATGGTTTGAGGATCTACCAGACACAGGGATCAGCCTAGATATAGGAAACCACTTCCTAGATACAAATTAAGGTGGGGTGTTTTTTTGTGTTTTTTTTTACATTTGGAAGAAAAGCTGGCCAGGTTCTCAATGGAAGGGACAGGAGGTATAGTGTTTGGGTACCTTCAGTTTTATTAATTTATCCAAAACCCCATCACTACCTACTACTCCTTGCATCAAAACATTTTCACTTGAAAAACCTGAGCAGCCCCCGTGCCGTGGAGGAGCACTCCTCAGTGCGTTATTTTAGGCCACGTTCTGATGAACAGTTAATTCAATACAGGTGGGCTTTACTTTGGTTTTATTCCTGAAGCATTCACATGGACAGCGTTAAACTGAAGTTATTCAGGAGTAGGAAGAGACGTATGTACCCCTGAGAAGCAGGTACACCACTGTGCAGATGTCAAATAAAAGCTTGCTGAGGGCCACGTGTGGACCCTAAACCTGTGGTTTCTAAGCCCCTGCTAGAAGCTGTCCAAAAGAGTTTATGAAAGGAAGAGAACATATTAGCCCATCCTTTGACTGGATATTAAAGAGGCAGGCAGATCAGTTCACAGTTTGCTAAGTCAGTAAGTTTTGTTACTTGCTTTGCCCAAGACCTTTTGCTAGATCTATAGTAACAAATACTGAAAAATTAGAGAAATGCCTTTATCAGGGATGTTGATAAATGGAGACAGGAAAAATAATAATAGTCATTTTCACATCTATGGGAAACCAGGGAAGCCAGTAACAGAATCATTGAAGGGAAATTATACTTAAGGCAAGTACCTTTGAAAAGAAACCAAAGATGCCCTCCCACCTATTGAAACTAAATAATTAGTCATGTGTTTGTGCTTCATAGCTACCCTTACCTTTCATTAGCGTGCCATTGTCTGTCTGGGAGTAAATAAATCCATTTTCCAGGTAATTTTGCTCCCTACCTATGTGCTAATGAAATGCTACATGCCAGTTGTAAGCTCTGTAGAGAACTTGGACAGAATTCAGCTTTTATTTTTGTATTAATTCAGGGGACAGTGTTTATTCCCAAAGGTTTTACATTTGAAAACCTTTGAATTCTGAACTAATTGCCGCTGAATCAGACTTTAATGTTTGAGGTATTTAAACTGATTCAGAATGGAAATATCAGATAATTTTGAAGTGTCAGGTAGAATTGGCATCCTCAGTTGTAAACAGTAACTTATAAAAACAGAGGTTTGGGGACAGGGGTGGGTGTTAAAAACACAATGGCAATACTTTTTGCTGGCTTTTAAGTGGAGAGCAGATTATTACATTTTAATTAGCCAATGCCAGATAAGTTTGATTGTAGCATGATTCACAGCCACTCACTCCCTTTTGGAGCTTTCCCTTGTGCAGAGGAAAATACATTTGTAAATCAAAGCTAGCTCAAATCTGCAATACTTGAAAAATCAAGTACCCTACAGTTCCTTTTAAAAACAAGCTTTTTGTTAAAGAATTCAGAAAAACAGCTACCAAAAGATCTGCAGTTCTCAATGTTCAACATCCTACACAGCTGCCAGTCAATCATTGCTCTACTGCAAGAGGGAGGGGGCAGAGGATAAACATTCTCTTGCTCCCCGAAGTGCCCTGTGTTATTGTTAATGATTAAAGCAATCCTGAAAATAAATAGCCCGTAATTGTTCCAAATAAAACAGCGCTTGTTCCATTAAAGTGGTTTTAATTATATTTCATAGCTATGGGTTGTTTTTTTTCCTCTCCAAACTCATGAGAGTTGTTTCATAAACAAGAACTAACCCAAAGGCCAAAACAAAAAGCACATTTACATGACCCCATGCTAATGAAATTGAAACATGCAATTTTCTTCTGAGAAACTTAGGTGTGCTCCTCCTTCTCAATAACTTGCTGCTGTTTCTAAATCAAAACAAACATGGACTGCAAAAGAATAATAATTTTGGGTGAGTTAAAGAAACTAGAGTTAACATTTTGTTAACATCCCAAATTATCTTGACCTCGGATTCCATCTGATGAGCTACGTGGTGTTATTTATAGAACGCCAGCAACATGCCTGGTACGGAACAATTGAGAATTAGAGAGGTCCCTGCCCCAAGGGGCTTACAATCTAGGATGGACAAGGGAGGGGAGAAATCTAGGAGAAGACATTCATGAAGTTGAGGAGTTGCAGGTGCATGTGCTTAGCTGTAGAAGTAGAGGAACCTTGAATTACAAGAAGGTAAGACTGAGCGTCAGTGAGCAGTCTGTGGGGGCTAGGGAAAGCTGACAGAAGAAGGAGGGAGGGAGGAAGAATGTGTGTGTCCAGGGAAGGGAGTTCCAGACATAGAGGACAGCATGGGAGAGGGAGGCTCAGAAGGAGCAGGAGACTCTGTGATGGGTGAAAATGCTAAAAAGTTAAACTGCCTAAATTGCAACACTGGATTTTAAGACTACTAACTAAACCTGTAATCCTGAAAGCCACTTACTCTGGAGCAGTCCCTCCAGCATACATGGAACCATTTCAGACTAAGTGATTTTAAGTATGCAGCCTGCTAGCCGAAAAGCCTTCAGAGCAAGGACAATCCTCAACTCTGACTGCTGTATAAAGAAAGGCTAGTGGTTCAACGTAACATACAGGAGACAAAATCCAAGATCCTAGACTTTATTGCTGTTTGGACTGAGGACACCGCCTAACTATTACGAACTAGCACAAAATATACAGTGGCTTTAAATAGTTCCGTTTGTTTATTAAGATGTTGCCGTAGGCCATCGCCATAGAAATTACAATCATAACACAAAAATTAAGGTAATAGTATTAGGAAAAGTACTACACAAAATATATGCTTTAAAAACAAAAATAAACAGGTCAATCACATTACTAATAAAATTTTAAATAAAAAATGAACACTTAACAGATGGTAACACACCAAAACAAAAATTATAAACTCCAAAGCTTTAAATATATATAAATAATAAATCCAGAAATCAAGCAAGCAAAATTAAATGACAGCTCTGCTATAGAAAAATATAATTTCTTACCAAGTAGAGGAGAAAGGTATGAAGACCTGTTCCGAGTCCGACAGAGGACAGAATTCCTAAGCCTACCCAGTAGGCACACCATAACAACTTTTTCTCCATATACTGCACATACTGGGGGGAAAAACAAGAGGGGGGGAAAAAGGTGAATTTTCATCTAAAAGAAATAAAAGATTATATTGTTCTTGCTAGCTGCTTGAGTCTGGGTCAAAATGCTCCACCTAGAATTCAAGTTGGGTCTCAGAATGTTCTGCCTTGTGAAAGGCACAGGTGGAGTTTAAAAATGTAGGCAAACATGGACAATCATTCATGTACAGTGGAAATGGATACTATGCTGTAAACCAGGGATAGGAAGCTTATCCCTCCTGTGGGCTACTTGGAAAGTTAGCACAAGCTCCATGGACCAGTTAAGAGTCAGGACATGGGAAGTTAAGGTGCATGCTCAGGTTGGGAATAAGAGTTAGGTCCCTTTGCCTCTAAGATTCTGAAACGTGTTGTCTACTCCCACTGCCTGGACCTCCTCTCTGCCAATTCCTCCCTGAACCCTCTCCAATCTGGCTTCCGCCCCCTTCACTCCATGGAAACTGCCCTTGACAAGATCACCAATGATCTACTTGTCGCTAAATCTAAGCCCCTCTACTCCATTCTTGTCCTCGACCTCTCTGCTGCCTTTGACGCTGTCGTCCACTCACTCCTACTGGACTCACTTTGCTCCTTGGGCTTCTGCGGCTCTGTCGTTGACTGGTTCTCCTCCTACCTCTCTGACCGCTCCTTTAAATGTCTCTCTTCCCAATTCCTGCTCCTCCTCCCTCCCACTTTCAGTTGGGGTTCCCCAAGTCTCTGTTCTTGGCTCTCTCCTCTTCTCTATCTACACCCTTTCCCTTGGCAAACTCATTGCCTCACACGGCTTCCAATATCATCTCTACGCTGACGACACTCAGCTCGCTCGCTCTCTCTCTCTACCCCCTCTCTCTGCCCTTCTGTCCACTCATGCCTCGTCAACTGTCTCGTTGACATCTCCTCCTGGATGTCCCAATGCCAGCTCAAGCTCAACATGGCCAAGACTGAACTCCTTATTTTTCCTCCCTCCTCTTCCACTCCTGCTTCCCTGTCAATCCGCATCGATGGAGCCACCTTCCATCCTGTTCCCCACTTGTTCCCCAAGTGTCTTTGACACTCATCTTTCCTTTAAGCCTTACATTGACTCTGTTGCCAAGTCCTGCTGCTTCGCTCTCCATAACATCTCAGATCCGCCCCTTTCTCTTTCTCTCCTCTGCCAAAACCCTTGTTCATGCCATGGTCATTTCTCACCTCGACTACTGCAACCTTCTCCTCGCTGGCCTCCCTCGCTCTCACCTGTCCCCCCTTATTGCCATCCAAAACTCCGCTGCCAAGATCATCCACTCAGCCGGTCGCTTTCACCACGTGCAGCCTCTCCTCTCCTCTCCCCACTGGCTCCCCCTTCCCGAACGCATCTGGTTTAAACTCCTGGTATTCACCTATAAAACACTTCACAGCCAAGCTCCCACCTACCTCTCAGCCCTAATCTCCTTACGCACTCCTGCACGCGCCCTCCGCTCCTCCCTCACTCTCCCCCGTCTCCCATGCTCCCCTAACCGTCTTCGTCCCTTCTCCCTCGCTGCCCCCCATGCCTGGAACTCCCTCCCTACCCACATCTGCCTCGCCTCCTCCCTCCGCACCTTCAAATCCCTACTCAAGACCCACTTCTTCCATGCTGCCTTTCCCAATGCCTGCTAGTTGTTTTTCCCCAAAATACTTACTGTCTGCCCTCCTCTGCAGACTCCTGCCTAACTGTAACCAAGCCAAGCACGCGCACCTGAGACTTCGCAGTCACTTGCTGTTTGTTTGCTTCTCCCTTGTCTTCCCTTTGTTCCCCCTCCTTGTCTTTTTAGCTTGTAAGCCATAGGCAGGGACCTCATCTTTATCTTTGTTCTGTAAAGCACCAGGTACATGGTTGGTGCTATACAAATGTTTATAATAATAATAGATCATGGGTGGATAAACGGTAGCTTGGGAGCTGAAATGCAGCTCTCAGCTAGGGCTGGTCCTGGCCCTGGCCTGCATCTTACTTCATTGCACCCAGGTCCCAGTGGTGGAATCAGTTGCTTCTCAGAATCTGCACAGCCAGAATTGCAGAGTGCTGCCTCCACCAGCCAGTGACAGAACAGGAAAAGTATGTGCACATGCTCAGGTGCGTTCTTTGAGGCGCTCTGTCATATGAAAGTTTTGGTAATGGCAACTTTGCCCACCCAGTCATAGATTATGCCATGGATCTATCCCCGCCCTTGTCTCCGCTCCCTTCCCCATAGCTCATGTTTTCAGGACTTGAAGCTTTGAGACTGGATCCACCGGCCAGACCCAAGAACTGGAAGCGGGACAAACAGCTGCGGGCCATGTTGGTCCCTTGGCCCACAGTTGTCCCTACGACTCGCGTCGTAAAGCTTACACTTGCAGTTCAGTTCCAAACAGCAGGCAGTTCCACAGATTATGTGAAAAGTTTAGGGTTTTATCCTGCAAACTGCTATGTGATACAAAAGTATAAGCAAGTTTAAGACAAGGATTGAAGGATATGCTCATCAACAGCAGTTAGCCAAGAGGGCCAGGGGGATGCAAACCTCATGTTCAAGGTGTCCAGAAACCTTCTGCTCCTGCAGCCTGGTGGGGGGTAGGGAGAGAGCCTAATAAAGTCAATGGCTCAGCTCCCAGTGAAGTCAATGGGAGCTGAATTGCGCTCAGTAAGAGTGTTGTTATTGATTTCAATGAAGCATTTTCACCAAAGCACCTGGTACCATCAACTGCCAGAAATAGGATACTAGGCTGCATGGTCCATTGATCTGAACCAGTACAACGCTTTTTATGTTCTTGGGTCCTGCGGGGAAATACGTTGCTTGGTGACATGGGTGCTGAGAGGGATGTGGCTGCACCTCCCTAGTCCAGACCCTCCCATGGGTTGCGATGTCATGACGCTCAGAAAAAGGACATGGTCACGTCAGAAAAGGGAAGGGCAAACAGCTCTCTCATCCCCTAGAAACATAATCCTGCAGCCTCCCTTGCTTGGGAGAGGTCCTGGACTAATAGTTCTAAACACAGTTAGAAGCCCTAGCTATCTACAGATCACATATGGCTGTCAGAAATAGCGAGAGCTTCCTCATGCCATCAAGCCTAGGGTCCTGTATATAGGAAAGATTGCCTCCTCTGCCCAGGCTTCAGCATGGCCCTCAAGGGCAGCCGAGAACAGCCTCCTGAATGTCCCACCATGCTGCAAACATTGTACAGCTAAGGACCACAAGAGACGTTCTTGGTGGCAGCCCCTCAACCCTGAAACTCTCTTCCCATGCAAGTTTGTCAAAGTCCAAACATCTTCTGGCGGTGAAAACAGACACGCACCTTAACTCTGCTTTAACACTGGTTTTAACCTTCAAAGCCCTAAACAGCTCGGGACCCACTGATCTAGAAGATCGGCCTGGTCTACCGTGTCCCATTGCGGCCGGCTGGGGATGCCCGTTTGGAGGTACCAGGATTTAGTCTGGTGTCTACGACAAGGAGGACGTTCTCAGCCGCCGCTTTGCAGCTGTAGAACTCCCTCTCTCGGGAGGTGTGTTTATGACCGAGCTTGAGTGCCTTCAGGAGGAAGTATACGACCGTATTATTCGCAAGGGCATTAGGCTTAGTTTAGTTTTAGTGGTTTACGGCACGGCTTTCGCCATCTGCCAACAATTAAATCCAAATACAACAAAAACCAGATACACAATATATCAAAAGTGGGGCATTAGGCAGTGGGGTCTAGGGTAGGGTGGGGGAGAAGGGTGAGTTAGGAGGCTGAGAGGGGTTGGGGGAGATGGTGTAGGGTTGTGGGGTGTTATGTTTTTGTACTTATGGGTTATGTTTTATCTTGTACTTTAATGTTGCAAGCCACCCTGAGCTGCCTTTGTCAGGAAGGGCGGGGAAGGAAATTTTAAATAAATAAATAAACACACACACACACACACACCTTTAACATTTCTTATGCATGTTGCAGGGCTGTATTGGCACCCTATGCAGCTCTGCAAAATGCAGAACGTTAAAGCTGAGTTAAGGTGCATGTCGGTTTTCACCCTGGAAATGATGCAAGACCTTTTCAGATGGCAGGCAGGGGATTTTATATTCATATTGAAATGTATTGTACTATGTGTTTTTACTAGTATAGCTATCTTATGTGTTTTTATGTGCACTATAACCCCCTAGAGCAGGCTATACATTGAAATAAATACATAATTGGTGCTCCACCAACGTGCCTCAACCTTCGTCTCCAGAAGCCAGCTAGTGGTTGGGAAAGGGAATTCGGACAACGTGGCTCCAAAATCTGCTTTTGACCTCTGAAGAGGGGGAGATATTACCATCCAGTGTCAACTGTAAAATTAGTGCAAGAGAAGCCGATAGGTGCTCACTGGAAACTGGACCAAGAACATCTCGCTCATTTCGACGAGACAATGCCAAGAGGTAGATAGCAATTATTTTTTCAGTTCACTATCATACTGGGGCGGGGCTTGAGTATTTCTGAGTTATTTTTATTTTTTTTAGTAAAAGCAAGATTAAGGGAACCTTTGAAAGAGCCACTGATCAATCTATCCATTAGTCTGTATTGGAACAAGTTTAGCAGTTGTACAGAATAAAATGGTACTTGATTTTCAAGCTCAACACCACAAATGAGTCACTTCTGCCAACAGAAAGATGCACCACACTAGAGGGCATTTTCAGCACAGTGAAAACAGTATTTTGACCTCTGAAGAGGGGGAGATATCGTATACAGTCCTAAGTGCTTCAAAATCATGAGTTCGGCCCTCCCCAAAAATATGGAAATGATTTTATAATTAATTTTTTGAAAGCAGTTTGGGTTTCCATTTGCCTGATACTGTCCTGTTTGCAGCCTGTGCAGCTCATTCAAAGCTTTTCTCAACAACCAGAGGGGACTGAAACGAGTGCTCATACAAAACCACGCAAAAGCACAGTTATGGAACTCCCTTCCCTCAGAGATTTGTCTAAGATGGAGGCTGTTCACCTTCTGGAAGTATTAAAAGACCTTTTTCGTTCGGCCAGGCATTTGGCAAGCAAGGATAGGATTGGGGGGGCTGGGGTGGTTTTTAAAGCAATTTTAATATGTTTTTACGTGTTTTTATATGAGGGGCTTTAAACATTCAAAGTAAAGCCACCCAGAGTTTTAAGGGAAGGGTGAGGTATAAACTTGAACAAATAAATTAAGATCTTCAGGTAATTATGGTTTGCAAGGGCCAGAAGCTTTAAATATTCATCGTTAGATTATAAGCTCTCGGGCAGGGATCGTGTCTATCTTATTCTTTGTAAAGTGCCAGGTACATCACTGGCGCTATATAAATGCTAATAATAAAAATAATAATAATAATAATAAAATCATTAGACTTGTGGTAAGAACACGATGGACATCAACTCTGCGAGAGCGCGATGTAAATCCGCAAAGAGGCAGTGCATGCACTTAGGGATTTAAAGCCCAGCTAGTGCGTGAAGGCTCATCTCTCTCATCAGCATGTTCAAGTGCTTAGGGAACAGCACCAGCCTGCTTGCTTTTTAGAAATAAATGCCTAAAATGTAGCCAGTGGCTTAGTAGTCGAGCTGGGGAAATGCACTAGAATTCCAAGACTGCACTGAAGCCATTCCCATTCCAGTGGCCAACAGTCAAGGACCCATGTTCAATGGGAACACAGGTCTCTGCCAACAGTCAAGGATTCTGCGGTGAGAACCAGGTACAACAGAACACCGGACTTTTGGATTACAGTTCAGAACCATAATGGACAGGCGGGAAGCAACACAGATGGCGCATGGACAATCCAAGTCTCAGGAAGAAGGTCTATGGGCCCAAATGTTGCCCATGGCTAGGTTTTTACTTGGCCCTTTTCCAGTGCCTGGATTAAGTCCTAGATCCAGTTCCTACCCTCAAGCAGTGAGCTCAGGATAAGGGAGGAGCGATGAGGACAGGCACACAAGGAGAGGGGACAGATCCATCTATAGGACAGATCCATGATCTGGACCCTCCTCTTTCTGAATCCATCTTCTCATGCCACCCCTAGCCCCCAACTTCTAGTTAGAGCTCCAAGCTTGTACTAATTTTCAAAGGGGCTCCTGGGAGGGAAAGGTTTCCCCATGGGGTGTGTTAGATTCCACCTTTAGAAGCGGAAGCTCATGGTAATTAAAAAAAAAAATCAAAAATTGGTAAAAACAGAGTCCAAGATGCAGAAAGGCACAAATGACTAGGGCTGAAACCCGATCGCTATTTTCCTCGTTTCTCATTTTTAGCGAGAATCGAAGAAACCCCCAGTTCGACACATTGTCAAGATTTTTGTCTTGATTTCTTTCTCTCTCCAGTATTCTCACGATTGCACAACTTACGCTTTTCTCGCAAGAAAACCAATAATGCACACGTGCAAAATGGCTGCCCTTTTCCAAAATGGTGGCAATGATGTTGGCGCCCTCTTGGAGGAGGGCTGCACGTGGGTGGAACCACCTTGGCAGCCATTTTGTGCATGCGCAGTTGCTTCTCTCTTTTCAGACCAAATTCTCGTTGAGATCTCGCACCATCATCGAGATGATGGTGCTCTCAATGAAGCTTCTCGATTCTCTCAAGAAACTAATTGATTCTCGTTTCAATCC
Organism: Sphenodon punctatus; assembly: GCA_003113815.1. Taxonomy (NCBI): domain Eukaryota; kingdom Metazoa; phylum Chordata; class Lepidosauria; order Sphenodontia; family Sphenodontidae; genus Sphenodon; species Sphenodon punctatus. The sequence continues at coordinate 849,758 of QEPC01007512.1, read as the reverse complement.
CATGCTTTGCCCGTCTGACTAACCACAGCTGCTGCTTGTGGTTGAAGCCCCCACCATGTTACATTTCCCAGTTGCCGTCAAGGCCCCAAGCACTCGTAGGTGGCAGATAGTGAGGGAAAGAATCAAAGAGAGAGTAAGTGACTGACTTGTAAGTAGAACTAATTTGTTTCAATTTACCACATGCCCAATATTAAGGGCTCAGGGCAGGTAACAAAATATTCTGTGGAGGTCATATAGAAGTTGGGAGTAGGGATGCTAAGGAGTGCCAAGAGGGGGGTCCAGATCATGGATTTGTGCCCTATCCTTATGTGCATGCCCTCATCTCGGTTCCCTTCCCTTGAGCTCAGTCTTTCAGTGCTTGGGGATAGGAACCAGACCTAGAAACTGAAAAGGGGCCACATAAGAACTAGCCATGGGCTGCTGCCCCCACCCCCGCAGTCTGAGGTTCCCCAATCCTGCTCTAGACAAAGAGAATTCAAAAGGTGTGGAACAGCCCCCAAGAATGTCTGTGTGCCTTTGCCATATGGACTTGGCGCATATATGGTTAGCCGCGCAGAGCCTTCGGAGAAGGGCAGGTTACAAACCCCAATAAATACAATTCGTTACGTGAGGGAGGAATCGGCATTTTGTGGAAAAGCAGCCCTATGAAATGAAACATTTCAACCCCGCTATGACACGGAGAAGGGGAAGCCCCTGCTACAGGGCAAGGCGTCTCCTGTGATCTTCCTACCTGTTGATGTGCTCCTTCAATATAATACGCAGATGTAAGCACTGCAAGCAGCAGTAAAAAAGACAGCACGATACTTCGGCGATGCCACAACCTTAAAAAGACAAAGCCATAATTAGAAATGTGTATTCTCAAGTGCATTTCCAAGCCACCCTTCATCGCTTTGATCAGGTGCACTGAAAATGAACATTTCACACCTAAGATGATTAAGCATTCAAGTATTTTTCAGAGATTTTTGTGCTTTAAGCCTCAACACCCAAGACAGCGGTTACCCAAAAGGGGCAGGCCAAAACAAGAAGAAACTTTTCCAAACTCAGTACTGTCGTGGGCGAGCTGGGAACGGAACCCAGGAGTCTCAATTCAAAGTGGATGGCTCAGACCAGGTGTCTTTAGATGAACCCAGGGGTGGCCATCCCTGCACGCGGCCTCGCCTGCACTGGCTTTATACGGACGCGCAGCTGCTGTGGTCCGCAGTCCGCCGGCACAACACCCCTCCCCCCCACACCATAGACCTGTGGACAGATCGTCCGCCACTCTAGGCGGTCGACCACAGCTCTATGGCATTGCCCGGGGAGCTCCAGCAGCCGTCTGCCAAGACGGCAAACCGCAGCTCTGCCTCCAGCCAGTGCCCCAGGGTTGGGCAGCACACTCCGCGGGTGCTATCCATCTTAAAGCACCCTACGTCTTGGAACCTGTTGGGGTCTCAATTTGCAAAAGCAAGTTTTTAAGTGGCGGCATCAACACAATACATTTCAGTTAACCTGGCTCACAATCTTACCGCTATAGAAGGAAAATTTTCCTAGAGGGTTACAGACACAGCTATTTTGTTAGTCTAGTTTTACAGAGCTACAATAGGACTTTTCCAGGTAATGGACTATTAAAACAGTTTCAAAGTTTGCTTTTCCATTTACAATCAGTTTTAAACTCATCTCTCACCATGAAAACACAATGATTTAGCCAAATAGTGACAACTGGAAGGCAGTTATTTTGAAACAAACATCTCAAAATAGCTTCACCTGCTACGTTTTGCCCCCAACCCCTCCCTCCTGTATCTCCTATTTTAAAATGTCTTTTGTTCTCTCCTGGTAAGTGAAAATCCTATTCAATCAAAAGGGAAAGGAAAGCAAAGCTATGAAACTGGAAAGGTGCAAAGAAGAAAAATTTCCCAGCAGAGGGGGAAATAGGACTAAAGTGCTGAACTCCTATTGATTTTCAACAAGGGGTTGGCATTTCAAATGCCGTGTCTGTGACTTTCAAAATCCACCCTGAAGTCTTGCAAAAACATACATTTCAAGTGTGAAAAAACCTCATACTATTTAGTTATAGGAATCACTGGCGTTACTTGTAACAGAATGCTAACTTCAGAGAGAAGAGCAATTTTTAATTCAATTGTCCTCTTGAAGCACCATTTGATAACTTAAAACATAGGACAATGGGACATGCTGCATATCAACATCTTTCAGGGAAGGTATTTCCTGACTATGGTATTGTGAATGGCCAAAACAGTACGATGATCTAATGTAGGATTCAAGCCACACATGCAACTTAAATACCCTTGGTGACGACCCAGAGACTGCAGCTGCTGCACAATGCGGCAGCCCGTCTCCTGAAGGGGGCGGACCGCCGCGAGCACCTAACACTGGTGCGCCGCTCTCTGCAGTGGCTGCCTAGAGTCTTCCGGGCCCGATTCAAGGTTATTACCTTTAAAGTCCTAAACGGTCTGGGCCCTTCGTACCTGCTGGACCGCCTCACCCCTCGGGTCCTGGATCGACCCCTGCGGTCAGTCGGCAACACCCTCTCGGAGGTCCCCTGGGTATTCCAGGGGGCAACGTTCGAGAGCGTATTCTCAGTGGCCGTGCCTTGGCTGTGGAACTCCCTACCGGTGGGGGTTTGCCTTTCTCCAGATCTCCCCTCCTTCCGCAGATAACGTTAAGACGTGGCTGTTTCGCCAGGCATTTGGCGAGGGGGACTGGTAGTGGGGGTTTTTTGTGGGGGGTGGGGTTTGGTTATTCAGGCCGCATTTCTTTATATTTAAATTTTTTTAAGGGTTTTATATTGTATTTTTATATTCTATTTATTTATTGTACGCTGCCCCAAGCTGCCATTGGGCAGGAGGAGGCGGGTTAGAAGCTATGAAAATAAATTAAAAAGAGTAGGTAATGGTCTACCCAGCTTAAATATCACCTCAAATATTAATTTCAAGAGTGTATTTTAGAATCTTGTTAACAGATTTTAACTAAACGGCTTTTAACTAACACAGGCCACAGAAAAGCAGATCTCACCGGAAACAATCCCTAGGAGAGAGAGGGAATGGGGAATTAGGACTATGCTGCCTAAGTCACAAACTATTTTTTATAGGGGTCAGTTGAGAAGGTGACCATTTGCTACTTCTTTTTCCTGAAAGCATCCCCTGTTGGTAACTTGGCTTCCAGTCAAAGGGCTCATGAATATAGCTTGTTACCTCCTAAGTGCACATGGACCATTCCAACAGCAGCACCGTTAACAAGGATCAAGGTCACAACCCTGCTGCTTTACAATAGGAACTCTGAATTTTGAACTCTCCTTTTAACACACAAAAATAGCTTGTTCTGTTTTCCCCTTTGCTTCCCCCCCCCCCTCCCCGCCCCCCACATTTGCCTCTAAACCAACCCTTAAGAACATAAGTGCCATACTGGGTCAGACCAATGGTCCATCAAGCCCAGCATCCTGTCTCGGACAGTAGCCAATCACAGGGGCCTGGGAGAAGCACCCAACAGGTCACCATGCTATCCATTCCCTGTGGTGATCCACAGGCTCCCGACAGTAAAGGGTTTTGTTCCCCAATCCTATCTGGCTAATAGCAGCTAATGGACCTATCTTCCAGAAACTTGTCCAAACCTCTTTTAAATTCAGCTATAGTACTGGTCTTGACCACCTCCCCTGGCAGTAAATTCAACAACCTAATTGTACGCTGAATGAAAAAACTTTCTTTTATCTGTTTTTACTCTGCCACCTGTGACTTTCATGGAGTGTCCCCTAGTTTTAGTACTAGTTGAGAGGGTAAATAACCATTCCGTTTACAAGTTCCACACCACCCATGATTTATAGACCTCTATCATATCTCCTCTCAGCCGTCTCTTTTCCAAGCTGAAGAGCCCCAACCTATCAAGCCTCTCCTCATACGGGTGCTGTTCCATACCCTGGATCATTTTTGTTGCCCTTCTCTGTACCTTTTCTAGTTCCGCTATGTCTTTTTTGAGATGGGGCGACCAGAACTGCACACAATATTCAAGGTGCGGTCGCACCATTGATTTGTATAGAGGCATTATGACATCCTCAGTTTTATTCTCTATTCCCTTGCGAATAATTCCTAACATTCTATTTGCTTTTTTGACCGCTGCAGCACACTGGGCTGAGGATTTCAGTGTATTATCCACAATCACTCCCAGATCCTTTTCCTGAGTGGTAACTCCTAGCTTAGTACCCAGCATTGTGTACTCATAATTTGGATTATTTTTCCCAATGTGCATCACTTTGCACTTGTCCACATTAAATCTCATCTGCCATTTAGATGCCCAGGCACCCAGTCTTGTAAGATCTTGCTGCAGCTCCTCACAGTCTGCTCGTGTTCTGACTACTCTGAATAACTTGGTGTCATCTGCAAATTTGATCACCTCACTCTTAACACCCTTTTCCAGATCATTAATGAATACATTGAAAAGAACTGGTCCCAGTACAGATCCTTGGGGCACACCACTTTTTACATCCCTCCATTGTGAAAACTGGCCATTTAGTCCCACTCTTTGCTTCCTATCCTTTAACCAGTTACCAATCCATAGCAAAACACTACCTCCTATCCCATGACTTTTTAATTTTCTCAAGAGTCGTTTATGTGGGACCTTATCAAAAGCTTTCTGGAAATCCAGGTACACTATATCTGCTGGGTCTCCCCTGTCCACATGCTTGTTTACGCCCTCAAAGAATTCCAAGAGATTAGTGAGGCATGACTTCCCTTTGCTAAATCCATGCTGACTCTTTGCCATTAAGCCATGTTTATCAATATGCCCAGTGATTCTGTTCTTAATGATAGTTTCCACCATTTTGCCCGGCACAGACGTCAAGCTTACCGGTCTGTAGTTTCCAGGATCACCTCTGGATCCCTTTTTAAATATTGGGGTTACATTTGCCACCCTCCAGTCCTCAGGTACAGTGCCAGATGCCAACGTTAGGTTACAAATTACTACTAGTAGGTTTGCAATTTCACATCTGAATTCCTTCAGAACTCAGGGGTGAATACCATCTGGACCTGGTGATTTGTTCATATTAAGCTTGTCAATTTGCTCTAGAACCTCCTCCAGGGTCACGCTGATATGTGACAATTCATCCAATTCATCACCTACAAAGTAGGGTTCCGGCTTGGGTATGTTGCAGTGAAGACCGAAGCAAAGAACTCGTTTAGCTTCTCTGCAATGTCCTTGTCCTCCCTGAGTGCCCTTTTTAGTCCCTGGTCATCTAATGGCCCAGCTGACTCACTAGCAGGCTTCTTGCCTCGGATATACTTGCAAAAGGTTATTATTGTTTGTTTTTGCCTCTTTAGCAAGTCTCCTTTCAAATTCTTTCTTGGCCTGACTTATTAGCACCTTACAGTTACATTGCCAGTATTTATGCTCCTTTGTATTTTCCTCATTGGGGCTAGCTTTCCATTTCTTAAAGGATGCCTGTTTGGCTCTAATAGCCTCCTTTGCATCTCCATTTAGCCACAGCGGTAGACGTTTAATCCTCCTGCTACCTTTTTTAACTTGTGGAATGCATGTAATCTCGGCTTCCAAGATGGTGCTTTTCAACAGCCTCCATGCCTCTTGCAAACATGCAGTCCTTTCAACCGTGCCTTTTAGTTTCTTTCTAACTAGCTTCCACATTTTGGCATAGTCTCCCTTTTTAAAGTTAAACGCCAGTGCTGTACTTTTAATTAACTTTCTCTCTCCAGCAACTAAGTCAAATTTGATTATATTATGATCGCTATTGCCTAGTGGCTCAGCCACAGTTATTCCTTGCACTAGTTCCTGTGTGCTACTTAGGACTAAATCTAAAGTAGCTCCTCCCCTCATTGGTTCCGGAACCAATTGCTCTAAAAAGCAGTCATTTATGGCATCCAGAAATTTTGCCTCCACATCCCGCCCCGAGGAGCCATTCACGCAGTCAATATTGGGGTAGTTGAAGTCACCCATTATTATTATGTTCCCAGTTTTAGTAGCCTGTTTAATCTCCATTAGCATTACATAATCAGTCTCTCTATTCTGGTCAGGGGGGCGATAGTATAGCCCCACTGCTATACTCTTCTGCTTGATACCTGGAACTTCAATCCATAGGGATTCAAGGGAACAGTTTGCATCCTGTAAAATTTTTATTTTCTACTTGCCTCAATGCTGTCCTTAACATACAGAGCCACCCCACCACCAACACCATCTCCTCTGTCCTTTCGATATATCCTGTACCCTGGTATTACAGTGTCCCATTGGTTATTCTCATCCCACCAGGTCTCTGTGATGCCTAGAATGTCTAGATCTTCATTTACCGCCATACACTCTACTTCTCCCATCTTACTTTTCAGACTTCTAGCATTAGCATATAGACACTTAAATGTATTCTTTTTCTTCTTCTCCTTAATGGGCACATTATAGGTAACTGAAACAGGCGCTCTGGAATCATTATCTGTCTGTTCTCCCCCGCATTCCACCTAAAATCCCTTGCCATTTATCTTATCCTTAGTCTTAAGATACTCTACTTCCTCTAAAGTAACATCCTTTGGAGATGCCACAGCCCAAACCGTGCACTCCACAGTGCCTGTTGGCTTTCCCCCAGGTTCTAATTTAAGAACTGCTCTATCCCATTTTTAATTTTTAGCACCAGCAGCCGGGTTCCATTCTGGTTAAGGTGGAGCCCATCCTGTTTGAATAGGCTCTCCTTTCCACAGAAGGCTCCCCAGTTTCTAATGAAACTAAAGCCTTCCTCTTTGCACCCAATGTGTCATCCACGCATTGAGTCTCTAGAGCTCAGCCTGCCTCTGGGGTCCTGCACGTGGAATGGGGAGCACTTCCGAGAATGCTACCATGGAGGTTCTGGAGGCCAAATTTAGGCTGCTAGGTAGTAGACTGGCCTCCAGAACCTCCCTCTTACATCTACCTAGGTCACTGATGCCCACATGGACCACAACAGGAGGCTTCTCCTAGGATTCTGTCTTTTTCATGTAACGTACATGGAAATGTACTTAACTATTCCTTTCCCTCCTTAACTAGGACCAGTAGGCTGTGGATAAGCCCAAATGTGGGGCAATGTCCATTCTGCCAGCAGTTTGCATGTAATGATCCAGACGAGTGGTGTGAACCTTAGGCCAAGAGGTCAAACGTGCTCCCACGGCAAGTTTTTATTTGGTCCCTTTTCAGATCCTGGACCCAGCCCCTATCCTCAAGCACTGAAAGAGGGAGCAGAGATGAGGGCATGGTTCAGGGAATGATCCAAGGTCTGGACCCTCCTTTTTCTTGATTGCACCACCGGTCCCAACTTCTAAGTGGGCCTCAGAGTTTGCACTAAGTTTCAAGGTGACACTGGAAGGAAAAGGGTACCCTACCCCTGGCAGGGGACAGAACACTAGTGTATAATTATTACCTGATGTGGAAGATATTTTAGAAGCAAAGTTCTCTTTGTCAGCACAACTTTTACATAACCAAGAACTTTGCCCTGGTAGGGAGTAACTAGTATGACCTTGCAGATAATCCCCTGTCTCATTCACCTAAACCACTCTTGCTCATGCTAACTGCTAGCTCCTGCACTATCTGCTCAGACGATAGCACTCTTAAGGAGTTCAAAACGCAAACGTTAATAATGAGTTTTAAACATGCACATTAATAAAAAGCTGACTTCCACTCCAAGTGAACACCACAGCTCCCATTTTCAAGACCCTAGTAATGCCTTGTCCTTGTAGAGAGAAACAATTTTTCAGAAACCAAGATGGCAACATTTTTACTTATCAAAGTATTCTGGCATCTGATGCTGATGTAATTTGTACAACATAAATGTTGGTAAAAGGTTTTGGAAAGGGGATACGTTTTAATTTAATAACCAACTTGGGATAAATCAATAGTTTGACAAACAAAGGGAAGTTAGATGCCGTGGCGCCCCCACACCCTAGTAAAGGATTAGAGCCCTGCTCAGGCGGGATCATAAGGCCATGCCCGACGGCATTAGGACTGACCTGAACCCAGACCAAATATAACCAGGCTCTTTCCAGGCCCAATGGGATGCGAGTGGTCCGGGCCCACACAGAGCGCTGGGATGTCACAGCGCCCATGGGGTGAAGACTAAGTCTTACTCCCATCCCTTTCCTGACGTGAGGTCACAGTGCTCTGTGGGGCTAGCCCTTCTGCCACAGGGAACCCAGCCCGAGTCCTAGAGGCTTGGGCAGGGAAGGTTCCGAAACCAAACCAAGCCTGATGGGATTAGCAGGGTTCTGCTGGGCTTGGTTTGATCTGCAGGGCTCTTCAGTACAGATTTCTTTCAAGAGCCTAAAGGTACAAGTTAAGGAGCGATCTTTACTTTATGGTCCATTCCTTCAAGTTTATTAGGGTTTCCAGGAAAAAATACTGCAAGGTAATGAGCGGTTTTCTCCAGAGCACAATATTCTGTCTGTCTTCTCGTTCCCTTCGTTTCCTTTCACTTGGCGAGGAGGGGTCTGGAAAAGAAAAGATGATAGTAGAGTTAGCACAATGGAAAGAGGCTGGCTTGACAGTTCGCTCCCCCACCTTTGCTGCTTCGCTGTGAAATTAACAAGTGTGTTCAGAGCTTTTCTCTCCACCCCTTAGAAGACCGCTTTGCCTCTGGAACAACTTGCCCCCGTGGATGCAAAGGCAAGCTCCTGTTTGCACACTTGGTCGACCAATCACTCCTGTGGTCAGGGAGGTATTTAAACAAGTGTGCAGACCCAGGGTGACATGGAGCATAACGACACGCAGTTTAAGTTTTTATGAACGAGACTTTGCCACACTCCAGAACTAAGTCCAGCCAGCCAATTCACTAGGGTCAAAACGCACCCCTCTCATTGCAGAGATCACATTTTATTTTAAACTTGTCAACTTAGAACCCTTCCAAGTCTATTCGCAGACCTCTGTAATCAAACCAGATTGAATTGCCTGTGCACTTTACAATTTAGCCATCTGGCCACTGTGTAACTGGATAAGAGCAATAAATCATCTGGTGTAGAGCCTTAAGCCACGATTGAATGGTTACTTACAGAGGCTTATCCGCTCTATCAAACCACTGAGACAAAACAAATCCATCTGTAAGGAAGTGTTCCCATGCAGAGAGCATGCTGCTTTTAGCAACCTTAGGCATCTTAAACTTGAAGAAATTGGAGTACACTAATTCAGTTACAAAGCTAAATAATGCACATGGTTTATTATTATTATTATTATGAGCATTTATATAGCGCCAGCAATGTACCTGGTGCTTTACAAAGAATAAGGTAGACACGGTCCCTGCCTGAGAGCTCACAATCTAAAGACAGGGGGAGGGGAGACAGGGAAGGGGTTTACCAATCACTGGTATTATATACTTGAAGGACAAAAGAAAGGTTGCAGCACAAACTCAAGTCCCCACGCATACCATCGATGTTAATAAAATCTTGATTCTTTAGGACTAGAATTACCAGGCCAGGGGGCAAATGCCCTGTGCAGAAAGAACAAGAATCAGAGGGCTGAACTAGCACACAAGTCATTTGTGGCAAATAAGGAACAGGTTAAGACTAATTATGATTTGTTACAAATAATGGCACAGTGTAGAAATGCAGGCTTTCCTGCCACCAGATCAGGGGTGGCTAAGAGGTGGATGGCAATCTACTGGTTGATCCCAAGCTAGTCTCCACTAGGATCACATTGCATGGAGTGGGACCAGCCTCAGGGAACCCCTGTGGGGAGGAGAGCAACACTGGCATCCCAGGGATTATCTCCAGGAGGAGGAGGAGGGGTGTAGGAGAGCTCCTCCAATGCATCAGGGAAGGCTCTCTCAAAAGGCAAGTGTTCCTCTCCACCCCAAGACCAGTTGCTGAGGTGCCCTGGAGCTGGGAGCCAGCAGGAGGGGTCCCAGCCTGGAACACCAGAGCTAGCAGGAGGAGTCTTGTTAGAGGATGATGATAATCTTTATTTTTATATAGTGCCCCCACCATGACACTCCGAGCGCTTTACGTAGAACTAACAACTTTTTGATCCTAACAACCCTATGAGGTAGGTTAGGCTGAGAGAATAAGGTGACTGGGCCAAGGTCACCCAGTGAGTTTCTGGCTCAGAGGAGACTAGAACTGGTCTAAGTACTGCATACTTAAGCCATTACACCAAACCAGCTCTCATAAAATCACCTGAGGCTGATGTTGGGATCAAGTGGATCATGTGCACCATGAGTCCAGCCACCCCTGCATTAGATTATCTTTTGACAAAATTAATTCCTGTGTCCTAAGCACTAGTTCAACATTAGTTCAAGGACAGGAAACACTACGAGTAACCAGAGTTAGTTATTTTTGTTACTAAAACATCCTTAGCAAGATGCAAACTACACAGTTAAGCCACATCTTTTACAGAAGGGCCAGACTGATTTGGGAACTGGGTTCTCCCAACACAGGGAAGACAAAATGCAAACACTTCCATGCCAAAGTTGTGTATAATATTTCCTAAATCCAAATTTAAGAAATTCGTACTTTCCAAAGAGATTTTGTTAGAACTCCTACTTGAGCTCGCAGCCTTTAGGCACATGAACTAAGCCAATGGGAATTTGTGCAAGGATGCACATTTGTTTTGGGCAATACGATATTTCCATTTCCTCACACGCGGGTACAACTCGGGGTAAGATATACCCGTCATACACTGGATGATGGCCAGATTGGCGGGCACGAAAGAGGGCTATCAAGTCTTTTTTTTGCTTCCTACCTGTAAAGTTTCCATTGTGCTGTTCTTTGATCATTCCTATGTGTCTCTGGTCGCAATCTGTTCCATTCTCTGCCATTTCATAGATCAGTCACTTAGGAGGATCTAAAAGCAACCAAGATTTGTCCGTAAGATGTTTGTAAAGGAGTTCTCATCTTTGCTGTTAGTAGATTTTGAGGATGCAGAGCAGACATTTTGCATCACTTGCTCCACGGCCTAAGCATGTATATTTGCAATGTAACATATATGCAGAGCACAGGAAGTGTATTAGCAGCCAGCATAGTAAAAAATTATTTTCAACTGCAACTCTCGCACAGAAACCTCCCCATTTCAGGCTACCATTTAAAAAGCAACATTTTGGTCCCCAAAAAGGATAGCTCCGCTCAAGCTTGAGAGACTGTTTCTAAAATGCAATCCATTATTTTGCTAATAGCATCACTGGGTTGCTTTAAGACTGGTTTCAGAATAATCCAAACACCAACCTTCTTTTCATAAGGCAATTGCTCAATGATAGAACAAATAAAAAAAATCCTCTAGTCTTTGGTACTTATAATATTTCTTGAAGACTAAAATACCATGAAGGCAGCCAGCAAGCGTACTACTGAACATGCCACTGCTCAGGCTATTTAACACTGATCCCATTCTACCCCAGTGATTCTCAAGCTTTTTTGAACTGTGCTCCCGCTTCTAGTAGTGGGACCCCTTCCTCCACTACGCCTATCCACACCCACCCCTTACTTCCTCTCTCCCACTCCTCCTCCTGCCTCCCCTCTCAGCCCAGTGTTCATCAACTCTTATTCCCCCCCCCACCCACACACCTCCACATTATTTTTTAAAGATTCCCCCCTAGCTCAGAAAGTGTGTGTTGGCCACCCAAGATCCATCTTGCACTCCTCCCCCTCCAAATACCTGCCATGCCCTGCAGTTTAAAAACCACTGCCCTATCCCAAGGGCTCAGAAGAGGTGTCTCAAAATAGATATTCAATTAAAAACGCCAACTGTACAAAAGATTAAAAGTAGCAAATACAGATTATAAAACCCATACAAACCGATGTAAAAACCTATTCCTTTCCCCATCGCAAAATGCCTGACCAAATAAAATAGTTCTGAATTTCTTAAACAAGAGGGAGGGGAGCAATAAAATAATCCCCCCATATAAATACTGAATTATTTACCAAAACTAAATTTCCATATTCCGGATTTCTTTGCCATGCAAACTAGGCCACACTGCATTTACACAACAGGGTCTCCATGTAACTATGCATGCAACAAGCAATTCACATATTTAACCAAGATAATTTTATTCCAAGCAGCATTATTATTTAGGTGTGCCCCTTTGCAATGGCTGAAGCATAACCCAGCACTCTAAAATCAGTAATAATCTGTCTCCATTAAAAGCAGTCTGAAAATAACGTTTTGCCATGATTAGCTCAGTTCCTAGCATCAGTAGGATTTCAACTTTGAGGAGCTTTAGCAACCAGCAGCATTCTCCCAAGTCCTTAGAGTGAGTGGTGCAACAATTGGAAAGATAGTATTAAATAGGATGTTGCAATAGACATTTCCTACTGAGAGGCTCATGATCTCTTATGCAACCAGCAAAAACAAAAACAAAACCCACACAACAAAAAACCCACACGAAAAAAGGAGCCCAGTCAAGTTTTCTATTTTAAAATTTTCTCTCTCGATACCAAATATAGTCTCCGGAATTTTGTTTTGGAAGAATTACTCTAGGAGGCTACAATAACTTATTTGCATTAAGTGTTTATTATTTAAGTGACAAGTCAGAGAACGTTATATAAACTGCACACTTGCAAGAAACAAAAGCCGTTTTACAACTGGAAGGGATTCACTAATGGTTTAAGTTATATATAAGGAACATGAGCCAACTGGATATTCCGACGGTGTGTAGGAAAATGTTCTTTCAGCTTAAGGGTGTCACCAGATTGAAATCCACCCAGCCGGAAAGCAAACTAAACATGTCTGCGGTCGCATAAGGCCTCGTAGGAGTGGAGCGAGAATTCATGGCAGCCATGGATTTCTCCCAAGTGGTCACCTGCCCGACCCACGTGGGGGGGGCGGGGGCCATACCCGCGACCTGATCTTTAGTTCTGGCCTTGAGGCGGGTGGTCTGGCAGTGGGAGAGGTTAGGGCTATGCCCTTGTCATGGACGGCCCATTATCTCCTCCAGGCCAGTCTCTCAGCGCACCACCTCCAGAAGAGGATGGGACCTGTTAGAGTGGTCCGCCCTCGGAGGCTGATGGAACCTCAGAGGTTCCAAGAGGTCTTGAGGGAATTAACCTTGGACCTGGACAGCCACTCTTTCGATGAGCTAGTCCAGCACTGGAATAGCTTGCTGGGGGAGGCCACTGACAGGGTGGCTCCGAGACGCCCCCTGCCTCTGTCTCACCACCGCAGGGCCCCTTGGTTTACTGAGGGGCTGCGGTGTATGAAACAAGTAGGCAGGAGGCTAGAGCAACGCTGGCATCGGACTCGCTCTGACTTTGACCGACTTCTCCATAGGGCCCATTTGCGGTCCTATGTTGAGGCTGTGAGGACAGCAAAGAAGGAATTCTTTGCTGCCCTCATAGCGTCTGCAAAGTCATGCCCGGCGGAGCTGTTTCAGGTGGTGCAGGGGCTGGTCAGTTCGGCCTCCCTCCGCCTGGATTGGGACTTGTCCCAGGCCCGCTGCGAGGAGTTTGTCACCTACTTTCCAGACAATATTGCTCAAATTCAGAGTGACTTTGACACCGGGTTGGGGGCAGTAGGTGGAGAGCGTGAGGTCACGGAGGCCCCGTCTGGTCCAACTTTGTGGGGGAATTTCGGGAAGTGACGCCGGCCGATGCGGTGGATGTTCTGGGGTCTGTGAGAGCCACCACTTCTGAACTTGATCCTTGCCCATCCTGGTTGGTGAAAACCTCCAGGGAGACATTGGGGGCAGTGCTGGCGAGAGTTTTTAATGCATCCTTGCAGCAGGGGAGGCTGCTGCCCTGCCTCAAGGAGGCTGTGGTGCGCCCCCTGCTGAAAAAAACATCATTGGATGTGGATGCATTCGCCAGCTCCCGATCTGTCTCTAACCTTCCCTTCCTGGACCCTTTTCAATCTGGGTTCCGTCCCGACTATAGCACCGAGACGGCATGGTGGCCTTGGTCGACGATCTCCGCCGGGAGACTTTATGCAGGATGTTCTACATTTCTTATCCTGCTACATCTCTTGGCCGCTTTTGATACCGTGGACCATGGGCTGCTCTTGAGACAGCTGCAAGACCTGGGCAGAACTGTTCTTGAATGATTCTGCTCATTCTTCTCAGGGAGAAGCCAACGGGTGGTGCTGGGAGCGGAAACATCTTGCCCCCACGCCTTGTCCGGTGGTGTTCCACAGGGTTCCATCCTGTCTCCTTTTATTATTGAATGTGTATATGCAGCCCTTGGGGGAGGTCATGAGAGGGTTCAGGGTGCGATGTCACCAATATGCTGATGATACTCAGCTGTCCCTCTCTTTTTCAGCTGACCCAGACCCTGCTATCTCGTTGCTATCCCTGTGTTTGGAGGCCGTGGCGGAATGGATGCGGCAGAGCAGACTGAAGCTCAACCCCGATAAGATGGAGGTGATGGTGGTGGGGAGGGCGAGGGGGGTGTTGGCCCCCCTATAGCTCAGCAGGTCCGGAGTTTGGGGGTGGTTTTAGATTCAGATCTCCATATGGACTGACAGGTGGAGGTGGTGGCGAAGGCCACTTTCCACCAGCTGTATCTAGTGCAGAGGCTGCGTCCATACATCTCCAGGCCAGACCTGGCCTCCCTCATCCATGCCTTCGTTACCTCGAGGCTGGACTACTGCAACGCGCTCTATGTGGGGCTGCCCTTGTTCCTGGTTCGGAGGCTGCAGCTAGTGCAGAATGCGGCGGCCCGGCTCCTGACGGGGACGGGTCGTCGGGAGCATTTAACACCTGTGCTCCGGATTCTGCACTGGCTGCCAATAGCGTGCCGAACCAGGTTCAAGGTATTGGTATTGATCTATAAAGCCCTTCACGGTCTGGGCCCCTCGTACCTCAGGGACCGCCTCGCCCTCCGCATCCCAGAGTGGCTATTTCGGTCTGCCGGGGGTGCCTTCTTGGAGGTCCCCCGTGTTAAGCGGGGGGCCACGATGGAGAGGGCATTCTCGGTGGCCACGCCGCACCTTTGGAACTCCCTCCCGGAGGAAGCTCGCCTGGCCCCGAGCCTTTTGACATTCCGGCGAGTTTGTAAAACCTGGCTGTTCGCCCAGGCCTTTGGGGATGGGGGGAGGGGGGGTTAGAGTTTTAACGCTTCCCTACCTTTTATTTTCATTTTATTCTCCCAACCTGTTGATATTATTGTGTTTTTAAGGGTTTTAAAAAATTGTTATTTATTATGAATGTTTTATTGAATTGAATTGTACGTCGCCCTGGGATGCCATAGGCATGGGGGGTGGGGGCCAACTAAAAAGGTTTAAAAATAAATAAATAAATAAAAATAAGTCCCATCTAACTATTTTAGCAAAAAAAATTTCTTAGCTCTTTTGCTACATGGAATAAACCACAGAGACAGAATTAACCGACTGCATGCAGCATGCGTTGGCCAATGCAGAAGAAATCAGGACCCTTTTTGCTAGTCTCTTCCAATAATGAGAGCCGTGTGTGTTCTTTGTAACATTGCTCCTTTAACTTAAGCACTGGAGCTTAAAAAAAGGTAGCCTGAAAATCAGGGCCAGCCTTAGAATTTGTAGGGCCCAGGGCAAAGGTAAAATATACGGTCCCTGGTGGCCCTGCCCCATCAGCAGCACCCTCCGTAGGGTCCTAGAGGTGGCCAGGTTTGGGACCCTGCTGGGAGGATGCCCCCCTGCACCCAACCATGACCTGGTGAAATCAGGGGGGCCTTGAAGTCGGGAAAACAGCAAAACTTGTTGCAGTCGCCCTGTCATAAGGCTGGTCCTGGAGAAAGTCAAGTTGCAAGTCTGTCTATTGTGAGGGGATATTATTTTTTCAAGTTTGCTTTTTACAAAACGTTGGGATTTTTTTAGTCCAGTCTCAATGTCTGGCAACGGGCTCTTTGAAACTTGCATAAACTTACACAAACACATGTCTAACGTGCAGAAATTGGAGGTGGAAGTGCTTTTGTGCATTTACACACACACACACCATTCTGCTTGCTACGGAAATATCAGAGGGACTATTTCTTGCATCACCAATTCATACCTTCCAGTAGTCCCTTTTTGGGTGCTGAGTCCCACTGTCCCTCTTTCAGGAGAGAGAGGGAGGAAAGGCCGGTATTCAAGCCTCAAATACCTCATTCATTGTCCTTGAGAGCACAATGGGGAGATGATGGAATGACAAAGAACTAAGGTCACATTCTGACAGGCAAAGGTAAACCAAAGTAACGACTTTGAATTAATTTTTCTGAACACTACAAAAAGGGGAGTACTTCAGTTTATCAAAAGAAGCTACTCCCCATCTGCAGCATTCAGACAAACCGTGTAAACCAAAGTAGTACAGCATCATTCCCCCCTTACCCTCCAGCTCAGAAGTAACAATCGCTGAACTGAAGTTCACTACTTTCACACTGCTAACTGTTATTATTATTATTATAATAAACATTTATATAGTGCCAGCCATGTGCCTGGCGCTGTACAGAACATAGAAATAGATGCGGTCCCTGCCTGTGGCTTACAATCTAAAAGACAAGGAGGGGGAGACAGGGAGAGGGGACAGTGGGAGAGACAGGGGAGAAGACAAACAAACATTCAAGCGGATGCGAAGATGTTCAAACGAACAGTTACTTTGAAATACAAACAAAAAGGGGAGTATGTACTCCTGATTTTCCAGAAGTGTGTACATCTCTCCCTACTCCCGAATAACTTCAGTTCAGCATTCTGTCAGTAGAAACACTTCAGGAGTAAAGTCCTTTAGGAGCAAAGTAAAGACTTCAGGAGTAAGGCCAAGCTACATTGAATTAACTGTTGAATGGAACATGGCCTAAATGGAATGGCGTGCAACGCATGTGCTACATTACAAACAGATTTACATGTACAACGCACCCTCCTTGTAACACAGATAATACAGCATTATCAAATTGCAGTTGTACTTTACGGAAATTAAAACACGAGGCTGTGTAGCGTAGTTATTAATTTCCGGGAATTAAGCAACACTGAGTGAAAACAGACAGGCACGTAACTGCTTTCACGTTTCTAATGCATATTGCAGGGCTGTATGGTGCCCTATGCAGCCCTGCAACATGCATAAGGAAGGTTAAAGCAGAGTTAAGGCACATGTCTGTTTTCACCCACTGTTCTAATAACTCACAGATTTTGTTCGGTCTCACACTCAAGGATTCCACAGAGCCTAGCCCAAGTGAAAGAAATGGGGCCTTGCAAAAGCTTCCTTTTGCAGAATGACATCTCTGAATGGCTCCTAAGACCACTGCGCCTTAAGGATCACATAGAAATGCCACAGCAACAGTGCGAATACGTAGCTATGCTGTCACATAAGAAACTGGAGTTTAATGGCAAACTCAGAACTTCAATATCTGCTGAAAGAGACGAAGCCCAATTCTCCTCTCATATTACTGTAACGCTACCGACGTCAGAGTTATCCCAATGCAAATCATAAGACATGGGGACATTTTCTTCTATGCTACAGAGGCAATGTGCTTAGTCATCTTTTTTTTTTAAAAAGGGGGTTGGATATTTTCTTAGAGGATAGGGTCTATAAATGGCTGTTGGTCAGGGGAAGCCACCTCTGGAAACTGGGAGAGGGGAAAAGGAATGGGTCATTTGTTGGGCACTTCTCTAAAGCAAACAAAGTTGGCCATTGTTGGTGATGGGATGCTCGGCCGGATGAACCATTGGTCTGACCCAGTCTGGCACTTATGTTTTTATGTGTTCTTACCTTCTGGCTGTCCTAGCAGCCACTGAGCTAGGGAGTTCCATGAGCAAGACAGACTGCCTTACTCCTAGCAGCCACATGTGATTAGGAGTTATTTGTGAGAGATGTTAGAGCAGAAGAAGAGAAGGTAGATGGTGATGTTATAAGGTCAGAGTTGCACTAACTGGAATTTCCACGGATCCCCTAACAGAGGTTAGTTATTTGAGCATCTGGTTATGATTAGGGCCAAGTTAAAGAGAAACTGCTAGTCTCTAGCTTGGCCAAAATTCACCATGGATGCAAGATATTTTGGGCATACATTTCAGTTTTCAAAGCTCAAACCCTTGACCACCCAGTATCATGAGCTATACCCCACGGTCCTGCCATCAGCTTGGGCAAGACCCACTTGTGCCTCCTGGAGTACCTGTCTCTACCAGCCTGGTCTCCTACCAACCCTGCCCTTATCACACTAGTTAATGAGTCATGCCCCAATCTCTGAACCCCTTGCCCAGCCTGACACTGAACACCCACAAAACCTCTAGAGCCTCTGCTCCCAAAGGAACAGCATTCCCCAGCTCATCGGGTTCCCCTCCAATCACAACTCCTTTCTACACACAGCACTTGAATCTAGTTGTACGGAACTAAAAAAAGCTCCTTTCCCCCCCCCCCTTTTTTTAAAAAATTGAAATAGTGGAAAGAGAGAGGCAGGATGATTACAAACAAAACAAAATCTTAATTAAAATGCAAACTATAGCCTAAACCTGTTATTGTCTCTCTTTCTACTAACTAAAATGCTGATTTCTCAACCAAAAGTTCTTTGCCAACATTGGTGGCTTCAAACAGCCAGAATCCAAACCAGGTGTCCGTGGCCCCAGGCGTATTCTGGTTCTTACATGTCACAGAGCACTGGCATCAGCAATATGCATGCTTTCAGGAGACCTTACATGTTATGGTTGGCAGGAAACAGACCAAAAGAGATGTGAAGAGTGTTAACAGGTTGATTTGTCCTGAGATGGCTTTGAACTCCAAAGTCCTGTAACAGAGGATCTCGTGTGATCTATGTCTTCTCACGGGTCACTTTGAAAAAACAGTGTAAGCTCCAAGGGCCACACAGAAGTTGTGGGGATGGAGGCGTACGGTGCACATTCAGGAAGAGGAGGCTCTAGATCATGGACTTGTGCCATCTATCGGTCCCCTTATCTCTGCTCCCTTATTTGGGAGTAGGAACAGGATTAAGGAACTAGAAAAGGGCCACATAAGAACTAGTCGAGGGCCACATTTGGCTCTCAGGCCTCTCATTCCCCACACCCACAGATGTGTCTAGCCTACAAAATAGTAGTTTTTAAGAGTTGGCCAGGTCCGTAGCTAGATTGGAACGGATTCTGGTGCACCAGGGAACACGGGCCCTGGGGGAGCTGCACCGTCCCCAATACGCCCTTGCGGCTGGCATAGATGTTGTCGGCAATGAAGCGCTCTCTCAGATTCAGCCCTACCATCTAAGCTTTGTGCTTCACATCTGCATTCAGTCAACACACAACTCCACTGAGTCCACTAAATGTTTTCACAGCAAGCAAAAAAAATATTTATTTTTTTTAATCTTCAGCTCCTAGACTCACATCAACGTATCACCGTTTACTAGTCCAGCCAAATCAGAGAGCAAACTTTATGCTGCTTTCTTACAAAGGTACTAATCGGAGATTAGCTTTGTGTAACATGGCTCCAAATACACCACGGTTTACAGCAAAGCAAATAAGCAATTTACTCTCCCACGTTGTTTAGCCTAAAACCATTTAAAAGTTATCCTAAATAGTTTTGCTCTAGAACAATGCAGTAAGGGCACAGAGCAAGTGGAAGAATTTAGACCGTAATGGAAAGTTTAATACCTGTGCTACTGATTCAACTGTGCTGCAGCTAAGTAACTAATCTCCTTGCCTAGCTTTTAGCTTTAACAAAATCAAATTAACTCAAACATACCAAGGTATGCAATTCTCTCTTAATTATATTAATCCATCAGTTGCCTAACGAAGAAACTGATTCTGCAGTCATGCCTCCCCATTGGGAATTGTTATGAGAACGTGAGCCTAGATTCTCTCCAAATGGGCAACAGTCGCCCATAAGGTCCTTTACATTTTGCCAATCACCACAGACAATCTTCTGCAGAGTCCTTAATGGATGTCGCAGAAAGGTCACGCACAGAATATAGGAGGGAACTATAAGTGTTATAGGCAAAGCCACTCTGCTCATTCATGGAGGATGAATAGAAGTTTATTATTATAAGAACATAAGAAGTGCCATACTGGGTCAGACCAACGGTCCATCGAGCCCTGTCACCTGATGGATCCAGGAACCCGTAGCAGAAAAGACCAGACCTAAGTATCTAAACTGCGGCGCGTGTTCTAACTTGACTCCATCAAGTTCCCATCTATATGTGCGTACCCTGGTAGAGACCACCACAATCTTGGTTTTAGAATTATTGATCTTTAGTTTTTCCGTTTTACAGTAAGATCCTAATACCAGAACGGCACTTCTTAGACCATTCTCCGCTGCGGACAACAGCACCATGTCGTCCGCATACAAGAGAATGGGAAGAGCCCTCCCACCTATACGTGGTGCCAAGGTCATCTCATTCTTATAGATGTCTACTATATTAATGTAGAACTTAAAAAGGAAGGGTGCCAGAACACACCCTTGCTTTACCCCAATATTTACGGGAATGGAGTCTGTAAGATCACCTTTGTGAGTCAAACCAACTCTCATAAGTATGTAGGTGCAACTCAGACCAAAAATAGTCATTTATCTAAATTTGCAAGTGTCAGCTTTGCCCAAAGTCTATCCCGGTCTATAGTATCGAAGGCCGATTTAAGATCGACAAAAGCAGCAAAGAGTTTGCTCTTCCTAATTTGAATGTATTTGTTAACCAGATGATCCAATACAAATCAAGGGTCTATTGTGGCTTGTCCTGTTCGAAATCCCGCTTGTTCCTCATGAAATATGTTTCCCGTTTCAGCCCAAATTTCCAGTTTTGCCAGAAGATATCTCCCGTACAGCTTTGAGATCACATCCAATAAGTTAATTTGCCTGTAATTTGCTGGGCTGCTGCTGGGGCCTTTTTTATAAATAGGTATTACTACACTGGTTTTCCATCCTATGGGGAAATTTCCAGTGTCGTTTATGCAATTAGAGAGGCTCTGGATAATAGGTAGCCACCAATCGATATTTTCTCTAAACACCTCCCCAGGGATACCGTCTTCCCCCGGGGCCTTTCTCAAAGGCAGATCCGCTATAAGAGCTCGGATTGCCGTCTCCTCTATCAGTTGCCAGGAAGGGCAATCCGTCAAAAACAACTCTAACTTGGGATCCTCATTTCCAACCCCTTCAACAGCAAAGATCTCATAATAATGTGTTTGCCAAGCCGGAGCTGTAATCCCAGTACACTGTATCTGCTGGGTCTCCCCTGGCTTGTTTACACCCTCAAAGAATTCCAAGACATTAGTGAGGCACCCTAACCCTTTGCTAAATCCATGCTGACTCTTTGCCAGTAAGCCATGTTTATCAATGTGCCCAGTGATTCTGTTCTTAATGATAGCTTCCACCATTTTGCCCAGCACAGATGTCAAGCTTACCGGTCTGTAGTTTATTAATAATCATTTCTATAGCAAAGCCACTTTACAATCTCGTTTACCCTCACAATAACCCTGTGAGGTAGGTGATTATTATTGTCCTTCCCCATTACTGTCTAAATTCTTCCACTTGCTCTCTATGCCCTTATTCCCATTTTACAGATGGGGGAACCGAGGCCGAGAGATAGCCACTTTCCCCAAGGCCACTCAATGAATTCATGGCTGAGACGGGATGTGAACCCCGGTCAAAGTCCAGTACCTTATCCACTAGGCTACACTGGCTCTAAGACATCACCGTAGGAGAGAGTCTTGAAAAGGAAAGACATTCCATCTCTAAAACCAGGGGTGGGGAACCTCCATCCAACTGGCCAACTCTGGCCCATGGCTGTTTTTTTATTTGACTTTGTGCACACTCAGGGGAAGAGAACAGAGACAAGGGTGACCATTCAAGGAGAGGGGATGGGTCCAGGGCATAAATCTGTAACAGAAGTGGCCAAGATTATGGTGTGTGATATCCATTTAATCCAGGCATCAGCCCTTCTCGGACTGAGACCCCTCCCGCTGACTCTGAGACATAGGAACTGTTTGCAGGAGTGGAGAAGATCACTCCCCTTTAGAAAGCCTTCCCTGTTGCACTGGAGGGGCTCTCCTGGTGGCCCGTCTTTTCCCAAAACACACTTTCTGGGGTGTTGGTTCCACTCTCCTCCTCCACAAACCATCTCAGAGAGGCAGACTCCTCTCCTCACACCGATCTACTGAAGACTAGTTTGTGACCTACCAGTAGATCATAATCTCTCCTTGCCACCCCTGATCTAGAATCTGGACCCTCCTATTCCTTCCCCCAAGCTGAGAGCGCACACCTCCTTAAGCGCCCTTGCTCTCAACTCCTGTCTGGCCCATGGAGATCGTACTCATTTTCAAAGTGGCCTGTACAAAGGAAAAGCTTCCACACCAGCATTAGGCCTTGAGCACAAAAGCAGCCGTCCACAAGACAGAGAAATAAATAATTTGAACATTTCAAATAATAGGGTAAAGACAGTCACTCTCCCTCCCCGTTTCAGATGGGAGCTGCTGACGTCGCTTGCATTAGACGAGTCGAGGTGGCCATCTGCCCACAAGGGGATCTTTGTGGGCTGCACATCCAACCCTCACAATGCTCTATTCAGCCTCAACACGTTCCATAACATTTCCCCCCACCCCCAACACAAGGACAATTGCTGCCAGTCAAAATATTACTTTGTCCGCTGCAACACAAGCACTCTAGTCAAAGCCATGACCGTTACTTTGCACATCTGAAATGCAACACATTACAGTAGTGTCAAAACAAGTCTAATTTAGAATAAAAGATTTCAAGGGCAGAGAGACATCTGTAGAACTGTACTTAAAAGCAGAATCTGATTGGAAGAGGAAGGTATCCGCTGATGTAGTTCACTCAAGGTTAACCTCCAAGAATACCAGCACAGAGAAGATAGTATTCAACCCTGCAGCCAGTTTCTCTTTCTTCCAACCCAAGGTGGCTGAAGATGCATAAGTGATTCACTTTGTACCCAGTTCTCTTGAGCTGAATATGTACAAGGCACGACAGCCCTTCTCGAGAATCCTTTATAGCAGTGACTTAGAGGACTGACCTGCTTAGAAGCCCTATAAAAGCAGCTGGTGTTGTTCAAATAACTGCCTCCTCCAGCAGCATCACCAGGCTGGGGCAGGCTACAGGCCAGAATGTGGAGCAGAGCAACTACCTAGTGCAAACAGCTAGGCACAACTGGAACTGCAGTCTGTCCCTTCAATAGTGGACATGGTTGAAGAACTGCAGCTGCAAGCATCAGTTCCTTATGCCCACTTCCTCTCTGCACCGAGAGTTTTCTGAAGAGCAGCTTCCCTGTTACAGTTCATGTTTTCTTAAAGCGTCTGAAACGGATTGCTCTCTATGGCGACAAAGAGTAGCTCTGCAGACAAGGCATCTTTAAAACCAACCATCCAAAAATAGCACATTACGGCTTACCCCAGAACCAAGTGGCGTGAATTCCATACAAAGCCCTATTTGAAGCCTCAAAGTATATTTACAGCAGCACACACTGGGGTACTGCTGGATTCAAGCCTTATGTTCCCGCTTGCTCCCCTTCCTGGATGGCTTTCAACGTTAATCTAGTAAAAAAAATAATATATCAAATTCTCCCTCCTTCCCCTCTGCCTCCATTCCATGTCACTGTCAATATCATCCTCCCCCCTCATTGCTCAGAAGTGCAATTTGAGTTGGAGAACTCTTCCCAGGCTTGAACCTCTAGACCCTGTCTGAATCCCACTGTTTCTTCCACCCAGCATTTTAAAAATCTAATATCAATAAAACATACATACAGGCCATTTTCCATCTTCCAACAGCAATTTCCACCTCTTTGGCTTGCCAGACTACTTCATTCAACCTTATAGAACTTCGTGACTGTGGTAATCCTCCTTCCCCATTGCCCCATAACACAACCCCCCCTTCTTCCACCTGATCAAGTTCTCATCACTTTCCAAGCTCTTCCAACACTTAGTTGTCCCATGTAATCTCTTGTCACTGAGGCTAGCCTCTAGCACTTTGCCTTTCCAGCTACCTTGCATTGTCTCCGGCACCAACCATCCACTTCAGAAACTAGTCAGTAAAAGCAACCACCTCTCATTTCAAAACTCTCCCGGAGAGCTGGTTGTACAGTTACCGTGTCCTTATTCAGCTGTCTAATCGCAGGGAACAATTTCATCCCTCATCATTGACCTTTTGTTTTTTTCCTTGTTCCATTAAACTGTAAACAGTTTGAAGCAGGAACTGCACCTTACTATACACTTGATGCTCTAAGTGTACATTTAAGAACAAGTATCCACAGTTCAATTTGAACAAGTCACATCTACTATTGGATGTAAAGCTTCTCAATTACAGACACGCTTTGACAAAAACACAAGCCTCTTACGCTTTGTTTACAAGAAGACAGAAACCTTTAATCACAGGTAAGCTAGAATGCAACAGCTGGAAACTTAGGGAAATTTTTAACATAGCTTTCAAGCAGATGTTACTTCTCCCCCCAGACACACACACCCAGAGGAAAAGGCTTTTAACATCAGCTTGGCAAAGCCCTTTGAAAGAAAGGATTCAGTCATAGTGAATTATCTTTATTACACTGTCTGATCTTTTTGAGCATGATAGTCCACTAAGGCATTACGTATAGGACAGAGTGGCAAAGACACGGATTTATTCTGAAACCATGGCCGTTTCTGCACAGACACGGTGGGTGGGGGTGGGCTCCAGCAGTGGGTGGAGGTGGGTGTGCAGCCTTTCCCACAGGTACACACCCACAGAGCCCCCTCTGGTTTGGCGGATGGCTCCGTGGATGGGTGGAGGTGGATGTTGCGCGGGAGCACACATGCTGTTTGCATGGGCACGTACCCATCCCCCCATCCACCGCACCGCACACCCGCCCACCCATCCAGCGGGACGCGTCCATGCAAAAACGTTCCATGACCAGCTAAGAAATCATGTGTCTCAAAAAAATAAAATAAAATATTTCCTTCATCTTTCTACAATGCTTACCATTTTTGATACCCCAACTGAACATTAATAAATGCATAATTCTATAACAACTTAACAGTACACAGACCTCAGTGGCCCGAGTTCTTCCCTACACTCCCACCCCCTATACTAATTTGGAGGCAAAGGATACATTAACATCTTCTATGCTACCAACTAAACTTTTCCATGTAAAAGATACACTTCCCCCCATAAGATCACAACAGATTATTAACACAAGCTTCAGCAGGTAAGAAATAAGTCAAAGATATATGAATATACCTCCTGGCTCACTTTTAAGGTGTTTCAGCTCTCTTCCTGCTATCAAGTCAGACGGACAGTCAGCTACCTTGTCAGCAGTGTAGACATTTAAGACCAACGTGACTTCTCTTCCACCACATCTTCCAGCCCCTAAGGACGCAGACATTACCTGCTCATCGCAGGATGCTAAACTGACAATTTCTTGAAGGTTAACAACCTTTCAAAAAAGCTACAGAAAATTTAAAAAGTAACCACAGGGGATTGTTTTCAGTCCTTTGAATGCCCCAAAGTAAAATTCAATTAGCACAAAAATTAGGACGCATCATAAAAAGGCATTCAAAATCCCTACAGGTTTACCTAGAACGGGTTATTTTATTTTAAGTGCATGTGTTCCCGGGGTAGAACACTGTTTCAGCTAAAATTGATTAATCCCTTCAAGAAAAGAAGTTCTTTATACAACACAAGCTACTATTTAGCAGGTCAGGCCTCTGTACACCAACCCTACTTTCACATTTTTTGACAAATAAAGAACAGCTACAGATATTCTAGCAAGACTTTTGGATGCCAATTAAAATAACTTCTTCCCAGTTCTTACAATTTCCAAACTGTGGAAACATTACACCAGTGCGGTGTAATGGCTAAGCGCGCAGTACTTGGACCAGGAGGTAGTGGGGGACCCAGTCTCGCCTTAGCCAAAAACTCCCTGGGTGACCTTGGGCCAGTCACAATATTCTCAGCCTAACCTACCTCACAGGGTTGTTGTGAGGATTAAAAATTGTGTCTATTAGTTATACGTAAAGCACTCAGTGTCATGGCAGGGGGGGTGCTATATAAAAATGGTATGTGTGTCACATACATGTTAAACAGGTTAATCCTACAATCAGGTTTGGACCCACACTTTCATTCATGGATTTTGTTTCATGTGGCTCCGTTTGTAGGATCAGGGGCTACGTGAGTACCTGCAATTTTACCTACTGCACTTAATTTCAGAGGAGAAAACAGGACTTCATTATACAATATGAATTCAATGCACAAAACAAAATCCCACTGCCTTTTGTTTGTTTGAATGGTGCTGATGTTAAACACTGCACTTTTATAACCAGGGTGAAGCGCTCTCCCTCAATAAATTGGTATTTTACTTCCTTCCAAACCGCTGAAGGTGCAATCTTTCCACCTCTGATCTTTCATGTGGCTGCTCCAGCAGGGTAGCTATGGTTACTTTAGAGGGTGAAAACAAAGGAGATGGTAGCACTGGAGTCTGTGTTCTGTCCAGGAAGCCCCCGCTCACCCCCACTCAGTTTTTAGTGGACGACCCTCACAGTCAGGCAAACATTCTTCCCCTCTAAGGCTTCTCTCCCCCTGGATACTCTAGCCTTTCGCCAATGATTCTACAGTGCTCATGTGCACAAGGCTGCGGGCAGCTTAATAGCTGGGACACGGGCATGTGGGCACACATTAGCCCACACTGGCCAACATTCACCTGAATGGTAGGCTCCACATTCCCAGAGACTCAGTGAGGAGCAAACATCTGGTGACACAAAAATAACCAGGCAGGACACATACATGGTGTGAGCTGATCTTTGGTTTGTTAATACCCAGAGCTCCTAATTAAGCTCCTCACTAATTAGGTCAACAGGAAACAACATCCCTAACCCTGGATGATGTGCTCCGAAAACTAAGGTTAGTGCCCCATTTCTCTCTTTAGGGTACCTCTCTTATTGCTGTGGAACAGTAGGGCCCAGACTCTGAGGAAGCCCTTTGGCAAGGGACTTAAGTGCCACTAGGACATTTTCAGAGGGAAAGGGAACAGGGCCTGTACACCTTCCCACACCCACTCTGAAAGTTTCCTAGTTGCACTCAGGCCATTTTTGAAGGATTCTGCCAAGAAACAATTTTTCAGAGTGGATGGGGTGGTGGAGTACTAGCCCCACCCACTCTGAAAACTTTCTTCCAGGAGGCAGCGTTGCTGCTGGGGTGGGCAAGGGCGAGTGTGTGCTGGGACAGTGCTGCCTTCATGGGTAAACCCTGTCCCTCACCCTGGGGACCCCACCTCCTTGCCCTGGGGGTGGGGGGCATAATTGGGACATGAGTCCAGGCCCACTACAGTCTTGCTACACCACCACATGGACAATATGCCAAACTGAACTGACAGGTTGCAAAGGTAGCCACTTTACAAGTTAAAGACAGAAGTTATGATCTCCCCAACAAAACAAAAAAAAGGAAGAAATTTGTACCTGGAGTCCCACTCAAGAGGCTTCATCAGCGGAAGAGATTTCAGAATCCCAGCCAAAGAGACTCTTAGAAAGATGAAATGAAGGACCCTCTTGGAACAGAATCTGCTACACTACTTTACCGTTTTAGTCCCTAAAGCTTCCAATTCAGCCTTAGCGGTGGCATGACGAGAGGTTTCCTTCTGACTGCTCTACAGCAATCACTGAAAAATGTCAGCTATAAGGGGGTGCCAAGCCAAATATTCAGAACTCAGCCAGGCTCACAATCATTGTGGGATTGACAACATTTTTTATACATTTCAGGCTCTTTTCCCTCTATTTGGTCATCGACGGACAGGCAGGGGTGGGAACCTTTTCCTCCAACGGCCCACTTTGAAAGTTAGTACAAGCTCTGAGACCTGCAGGAAGTTGGAGGTGGGGCACTTAAGGAATCTCTCAGAAAGAAGGGTCCCCTATTCACGTTGTATGCCCTCATCTCCGCTCCCTTACCCCGAGTTCAGTCTTTAGAGTTTGGGGATAGAAACTGGATCCAGGGACCAGATCCTGGAACTGCAAAGGGGTTACATAAAACTAGCCACAGGCCACGTTTGGCCCCTGGGTTGAAGCTTCCTTATCCCTGTTCCAAGGCTTGCCATAGTTACATCTTCAAGCTTCTCTCTACATCAATGAAGTTCAGAAACCTATCTTTTTAAAACTGGAAGCCAAGATTCTCCTGAAAGTGTCAAAAATCTTATGAGTTTACGCTCTGAGAAACATCACGTATTAACCCACCAAGTCTGGAAAGCCTGTCATTTTACACAGGAAAAAACAAGCTCTTCCTGGGCCAAGTCAGCCACAGCACAACCCAAAAGCTACAAGATAAGCAAGAGCAAATTGATAAAGATCAAGCAAAACATCTAAGCCAGGGGTGGGGAACCTTCTCTGTCCTGGGGGCCACACTGAATATTAGTATGAGCGCCAAGGGCCACAGAGGTTGGGGATTGGGGTGCTTAACGGGTTTATTCAAGAAAAGGAGGGCCCAGATCATGGATCTGTGCCATGGAGCTGTCCCCTGCCCTTGTGGGCATGCCCTTATCTCGGCTCCATTATCATCAGCTCCGTTTTTCAGTGCTTGGGGGTAGACAATGAATCCAAGGGCCAGATCCAGGCACTGAAAAGGGGCCCATAAATACTTCCTGAGGGCCACATTTGGCCCCCGGGCCTGAGGTTCCCCACCCCTGGTCTAAGCAGTGCCATCTGAAGGCTCATGTTGGGGGACAGTCTAGCTAGACAATGTATGGCCGTTTTTACACACACACACACACACACACACACACACACACACACACACACACACACACACACACACACACACACACACACACCCTGAAGAGCTCAGCGTTCGGGCGGGTGTGCAGCGGGGCAGGGGGGGAATCTGTGTAAATGGCCGGCGGTGGGTGGGAGGATGGGTGTCTGCTCGGTGTTCGCCCGTGTGAACACTGAGTGGGATGGGTGGGGGTGCATGCAAGTTCCCGCACAACACCCACCTCCACCCATTGCATACCCATCCAGAAAACCAGGAGGCAGCTCTGTAGATGGAGATGGGTGTTGGTGGGTGCGTGTCTGTGTAAAGGGACACATACCTCCAGCCGCGGCGCCAACACCG
The DNA here is from genome assembly GCA_003113815.1 of Sphenodon punctatus. Classification (NCBI taxonomy): domain Eukaryota; kingdom Metazoa; phylum Chordata; class Lepidosauria; order Sphenodontia; family Sphenodontidae; genus Sphenodon; species Sphenodon punctatus. Next base: position 820,915 of record QEPC01007512.1, on the reverse strand, counting down.
CTATTCCCCCACCCACCTCCACCATGGGGCCTCTCTCACCATGCAAACACAGCAAGGTTCTGATGGTCCGTCCCTTCAGCTGTCCTCAGCAGAGCAATGAGCCTGACTCAGTTTTCAAAGCATTACGCAGACAGATAGCACAAGGAGGCCCAAAGCAGCAGATGCAAGGCCCACATGCATAAACATCCAGTGGCATCTAACACATGGGGTAAAAGCCATCAGGGTGCATGCGTGTCTGTGACACCATTACTAGAGCAGTCACCACAGCTTGTTATAAAGAAGCTTGGGATGAAAAAATCCATGATGGAAACAAATTCAATGTTGATTTGGAAAGCTGACTGGCGAGCAAAGGTTTTGATCACGGAGAAAAGGTAATAGGAGATTGTGGGCAGTACAGCTCCCCTAGAACTTTAGGCAGGGATCCATGTTCACTTCATTTTCCCAAATCCACTAGTGGGGGAAAACACAGTGAACATGGATTCCTGTCTTTATGGGATGGTGGAGCAAAGGCAGGTTTAAGAACCAGTTTGATTCTACCACTTATCCGCTGACTGAAATTTGCCTCCAGCAGGATGTCCACGTCTGTCTCAACAGCAAAAATTTAAAAATGCCTCTTCTGCATTTTTAATGGAGAGTCTCCTCCCTTGTTTCACACAAGTATGATAGAGAGGAAAACGTTTCAAGAAAGCCTGGTCCCCGATGTAATGGAAGGAGACAAGGCAGTTCAGACAAGATCTTTTTATTAAGCCAGCTTCTGGGGGGTAAGAGTATGCAAGTTTTGGGTACTCCAGGGCCACTCCTCAAGCATGCAAGTAGTCAGAAGTGAACTACAGACTGAGCAAATGTAGGACAATAATACATATGAAAGTAATACTTGAGAGGGTGTTGAAAGGTAGAATCATGGCATTCCAAACATTTAAATCAAGTCATAAAGAGATGTAAATGCTTCCTAGGAACTATGTATACAAAAAGCAAAGGGAGGGGGCTTTAGGAAGAGGTAAGGGGGTAGAGAACATGCCAAAGCAGAACTACAGACTTGCATGCCTGAGGACAGGAACCATGCAACCTGAAAGCTTACATACTCTCACCAGCAGCAGTTACGTTATGTATGGGTATTCAAGGTAACACTAAGCACAAGTTCACTGAGAAACTGAATAGCATGAATTATACTGTTGAATCTGTTGAGAACCACGGTGGCTGGGTTGACGAGAGGAGTATATGGGCATTAAGGGAAAGGATTTGCAAGAGACGAGGGAAGGGGAGCATATGGGTAAGGACGGAGTGAATGGGCTGGAATTTTCTTTTCATATATAATGTATTGCTCTGTTAATTATTGTAAACCACCCTGAGGCAATGTTGGGATAGGGTGGGGAATAAATCCAAAATAGTAGTAATATTTATAAAAATATTTCTATCAATACTAAAATGTATAATATTAATAGTAAACACTGGTTAAAAAATAAGTAGGTCCAATAAAATATGAAGAAAAAAGTTCTTGACGTTCAGTGGGAAACTCTGGCTGCCGTACTTGTCTGCTGCCACTGGAGGCTTGCGATTCCTTGTTACATGCATCTAGGATGCCAGAAAACAGACCTTTAAACCCATGCTTCTGACTGCAGAAAATGTGAACAAAGGTGGTTCTGATTAGATAACCGTGCCCTGACCACCATGAATGAGGGACATGGTGGACTTCAGCAATGAATATTAAAACAATGATTGTAATTAGACAGACAGTCATGCTAGGGCTGTTGTAACCGAGGAATGAGTCAGCCGGCTTGAAGCATGTACTATTCAATCCCCTGGAAGTCAAGCCAACTCATTCTGGGACCAGGACCAGAGGGAGGGCTTGTCCTCATATGGCCTCTTGGCCAACAGGTGGTCTTGTCCCAAGTTTATACACCAAAATAGAGGATGTTTCCTATTACAAACTTGGAGGCTTCCAACTTTCAGACTTCAATGGGGAAACAGATTCCAAGTTCCATAGTACTATGAGATGGTAGCCAAACTAGGATCGTTTGCCATGTAGGCATAGGGTGGCCACGCCACTACTAGCTGTTCCCATCCAGCGCTGACATTTCTACTGGTCTAGAATAGAAGCCACAAAGCCCTGCTTCCAGCAGAGTTTTTATCTGGACTGGAGTAATGAAAAAGTTAACCCAAAACACTCTTGTGCATGAAGAACATCAAGATGCTAAATCACTGAAATCTTTGTTCAAAAAACACCTGCAATAACTTGATATTTTTCTGTGCATATTCATCATCATATTTAAATTTTATACCCCGCACTCTCCTGCCCAAGGCAGTTAGAACAGAGTTGTGAACATTCGACATTTTAAATGGGTTTGGGCTGTTGTCAGCGGCCTGTGGCAGCAGGGGCGGGATATAAAATTCTTAAATAAATAAATAAATAAATAAATAAGTAAATATAAATAAATAAATGACACCCTGGGATGGCAAATACTGATGGGAGTTTGTAAGATGGATATAAAACACCAGACACCACACAGCAAAAAGAAAAGCTTGCAAGGTCAAAATTTAAAACCTCAAAATGTTTGGACATTCACTCAACCGACAACCAGCCCTTTGAAAGCCGCTTTCCCTTCCCAAAGCCACTCTTCACTGGAGAGCTGGATAGGATTCAGCCAGCCGCACCCGCAGAACCACCAAATCCAACTGCTAAACTAGGACACTACACTGTCCAACTTATAATAGGTGTTGCCAAGGAAACGTGATGTTTTCTATTGCACAACTGGAGACGTATTTTGCCAGGCTTCCTCTCCTATAAAAGCAAGATGAAGTAATTAAATACATACCCAACAGCTGAAGCAATGAACGTGGAATATTAAAATCTAAAACCTACAATTTACAGAAGCAAAGCAATAGAGAGGGGGAAGAAAAAGGGTTGCTATTAAATGTTCATTTCCCCCCTCCAATACACAAATTCATACATCCAACGTATTTATACGTATGCTGTGATGCAATGCCACATGGTTGTGGCATGACATGATCAAGGCTTGCAAAACCCTGACAGCCCATTAAAATGTTGCAACTCTGTAGGTGTAGGATAACACCATTATAGTCGCCCCGAGCTGTTTTAGGAGGGGCAGGGTATAAATTTGATAAATAAATAATAAATAAAGCAACGAAGCAAAAAAATAAATAAATCAAAGCCAAAAGGGCAAGACAGGGCAGAGAGTAAGTATCCAGACAATTGAAACTATATCATTTTACCTTTTCATGCTACCTTTTCTCCAAGGAGCTTGCTTAGTTGTAGCTTCAGTGACAAACCCATTCTTACACCAGTTTGACAGGAAAGTGTCCGTCCCGCCCCCCCACGTATTGTGAATTGGGAAACTAGCACACAGACTTTAAGAACCAACTTGTAAGAACATAAGAAGTGCCAGACTGAGTCAGACCAATGGTCCATCCAGCCCAGCATCCTGTCTCCAACACTGGCCACCTTCAGTCGCTTCAGAGACGAGCACAACAGGTCATAATGGAGTGATCCATTCCCTGCTAATTTCTACTGAGAAAGGTTTAACCCGACTGTTGCTGCACATCAATACATGGATTCCATTCCCAGCACTCCCACTGACCTGCTCTCAGAGATTAAGCAAGTCACTTCACCAGAGTTTTCCCATCTGAAGGCCTAAGCGTTTGCAGTATGCATAGGACCAGAGGTCAAAAAGTTAGTATAATGTATAACGTGTTGCACTTGGACCCAGTGACTGGGTCCTGTCTGAGCCTAAATTCTGTCTGAGTCCTAAATCCTGTCTGAGTCATGAGCCCACAAAGTGGCCTTGGGCAAGTCACTACCTCTCAGCCTCAGTTCCCCATCTGTAAAATGGGAATTTTATTTTCATAGTAACAATGTGCCCAGCACAAAACAATTATGAATTAGACACACATCCCGGCCCTGATAGGCTTGGACAAGGGAGAAAGGAACATACGGAAAGGCAGGGACACATTAATTAAGTTGAGAAGTCACAGGGGCACGTGTTTAACTTAGTTACAAGAGGAGAAGGGGGACCCTGAAGGACAGAAGAGTAGAAGGAGCATCAGCAAGCAGTCTGTGGAGATGAGGAGCTAAGGAAAGCCTGATGAAAAATATAGGTTTTAGGAGGGATTTTGAAGAGCTGGAAAAGGGAGCAGAGCATATGGGTTTTGGGGAAAGAATTCCAGGCATAGAGTGCAGCATGGAAGAAGGGCAAAGACAGTTTAGGGAACAGGAGACTCTGGGGTGGGAGAAGGCAGTGGCAGAAGTGGAGCAAAGTCCCTGTGTGGGAAAGTATAGGAAAAGGAGGACAGAATAATGACAACCTCTCTCATAGGGCCACTGTGAGGGTGAACTCAATACGGGTTGTAAAGCAGTTTGAACGCTGAAAAGTTCTACAGAACTGATGGGAAACAACAAAATGTAGTAAGAACTACAACTTTAATTTCAGAGGAATCGGCAGTTCCCTTATACGCAATCATAGTGACTTTCCGAAATAATCACGTAGCCCACATCTAGCTAAGACAACCCCAAGTCTAGGATTCCCCAGTCAACAACAAAAGGAGAGAAAGGATGGGGGAGAGAGAGAGAGAGAGAGAGACTGGACAGAATATCCTGAAGTTCAATAGTCATTAGCACTGTATGACAGGGACATCATAAAACTCCGACTCCAGCATTTATACAAGCCCAATACCACTGACAAAGCGTAAAGCCACAAAAGAAGGACAACATTTACTATGGACAGGTAATCTTGTTATTGGGGGCAGAGAAGGATGCATCGCTGCTGAATGGGAAAACCAGGGATCATATGACCCCAACAGCTAGAAACATTATCTCCCTGGGGTCAAAAGGATTATTCCTCATTGCACATTTACCTGAGTTTTGTCCAGTCTAGTTTTAAATATCACAAGCAACAGGGTTCCAATATCCTTCGGGAAGGACAATGCATTCGCTCAACAGATCTCAAGGTCAGATTGTTTTTTTCACTCATTAATTCTATCTGCATCTAGCTAAATCCCACTATAGCACCCAAAATAATTCCTTTGTATTTCCAATACCCTTCCACATTATTCTCTCATCCTTAGCCAAGCTTAGTTTATTTCCCTCTAAAAACTGTCCCGGATGAGTCAATCCACACAACCACAATCATTTTGTGTTCTTCCTGGAGTTTTGAACTCTGCAGTAACGTGATGCACAGGAATCATTATGGGATTTTAACGGTACAGCCAAGACACATCGAGGGGGGAAATGACCTCTCTGCTCTTGCGAGACCACTGGTCTCCATGAGCTGCAATCAGTCCAAACTCTCATACAGGTTACTAGTGGATTACTGCATGTATGTGCTTTTCTTTCCTGAATATCCACACTGCAACCACCAAGGATAATCTTTGTTATATTTCCCTGTGGTCTCAGGAGGGTAGCTATCATGGAGCAAGGGGGCTCTGTTGAGCCCAGACCTTGGACTCTGGAGGGACACTGCTCTCTAGGAGGCCCGAGCACTGCTAGGAAATTTTCAGAGTAGAGAAGGGACGGAGCAGGGCGGACACTCTGCTCCCACCCACTCTGAAAATTTTCTAGCAGCAGGAGTTCTGGTTCTGCTGACTCTTAAAAACTCTTAAAACTGCCGCCAACCCAGGGGGCTTTTCTGGGAGCCAGGGCAACACTACAACCTGAGGTTGATCAGAACCCTTGCGGGGGCAGGGGGCTACTTGGGAAGACCTCACTCCTTTGCCTTTGTGGGGCGGGCCTTTAATTGGGACATGAGCCCAGGTTCACCACAGCCTTGCCACACACCACTGCAGCACCCCTTTAATATAGGTCTCCCAAACTTAGTACCATTTGCAAATAAAGCCATCATCCCATCCCACCAGACCCATTTACAAAAAATGTTTTAAAAGACTCAATCCAACACAGCTCCCACCAGGTACCGTTCCAGACTTGATAAAGGTTATTGTCAAACCTTGTTCTATATTTATGGAGAATTAACTAGCTTCCACGTCTCATAGTTTGACCAGGTTAGGCTGGAACTAAGTTTTCAGATAAACTGTCAAAAGACGCAAGGGGAAAGAAAGCCACCAGAGTGAGGCCACCGAGCTTTATTGCTTGGAAACTCCCATCCCCAAGTCTCTCTGGGGGGGGGGGGGGGGAGGGAGCCGAGAAAAGCAGGAGGATAAGCATGGATGTCCTGCAAACAGAAGAGGGAAACCCAGTCCCTGTCCCCAGCTAACCCCTCAGGGAGCAAACCCTATTCTGCTCTGCCCCCATGGAAGAATACAGGGTCCCTTCAATAGGGAACAAAAAGATGGGAGAGGACAGGGAGCATGCCCAGGGCCGGGGATACCCCAGATAGGGTTGCCACCTAGGCAGGGTTTTTAAGGAACACTTATGAAAAAGACATGTTGCAGGGCCTACAACATGTATTTGCCATACATGTTCCTTAAAAACTTGCCTAGGTGGCAACCCTATCCCCAGCAAACCCTTTTGCGCAGAGAGCGCCCGGGAAGAGGCCAGCCTTGCTTTTGGGAGAGGAGCTGGGGGAGAGGGAGGGAAAGGCAGAGATTGCTTCTCCCCCGATACACACGGGGGGGGGGGGTGAGAGGGGTCGCCGCCTGCTTCAGGGAAGCGAGACAGAAGGCGGTAACTCGGGGCAAGGGGAGCCTGGCCTCGGGGGACCCCCATGGCTCAGGGAAGGAGCTGGGGAGGCTGCACTAAAGGAAACAGGAGGGAAGAAGGACTCCGCTGAGGGGAAAGTGGGGGCCCCGCCCCGCCCCCCCAAGGGCTGTGAGGGGGTCACAACGGTGGGTCCAAAACTGAGCCACGAGGGGAGCCTGGTCCGAGAGCAGCCCCTGCCCCGAAAGGCCGGCGGGAAGAAAAGACTGAAAGAGCAAACCGCGTGGTCCCTCACGGGGACCCGTAACCCAGCCTCGCGCCAGTGCCATTCACTCACCCGAGCCTTTGCGCCAGCGCCAGCTTCAGCTTCTTCTCCGCCGGGCAGCTCGAACTCCTCCTCCTGCCGCTGCCACCGCCGCTGCTCCTCCTGCCGCTGGGCTCGGGCCAACCCGGAAGTAGGGGGCGGAACAAAGCGCTGCCTCCCGCCCACTTACCGGAAACGAATAGTTTGCGTCACTTCCACTGCGCCTGCGGCTGTTTGCCTACGTCACTTCCCCTCGTATTTCTTTGCTGGGACCCACCAAGCCGGCTCTTGATGTCGCTTTTATCTTCCCGCTTTCCCCAGCGCTCCGTGGGTGTGTGTGAAAGAGCGAGCTTCAGAAGGGCTTCACCGAGTTCTGGGCGGGGACGTCACTCGGGGCGACTGGCCGGAAGTGGCTCCGGTTCTAGCGGGCCGCGGCCGGCAAAGCGAGAAGAAGTTAGTCCCAGGTGAGGCGATTCGGGGAGGGGGGGGCGAAGCTTCTGAAAATTCTGTCCCCGCCCCTTTTCTCGATCGCGGTCGATTTGCATAATACGTCATGAAAATGAGACCAACCTTTCACTAGGCAAATCCATGGGGCTCGTTCATTCACATTGCCCAGTGGGGAGCTGCTTGCGAAGGCGCCCAAATGTGGGGGTGGAAGAAGAGGGGGAAGGGGCTAAGCGAGGGTGGCGCTGGCTGGAAGGGAGCCCTGATATGAATTGGGGAGCTAGCTGCCAGGGCTTGGGATAGACTACTAGGAAAGAGACGGAGGGGCCTAGCTGTGGGATAGGGTACCTTCCCGCTCCCATTTCCTAGCCCTGGGCTCAGGTTACTTGCTAAGGGGCCTTTGCCAGGAAGGAAATCATAAGATGGGGTTGCTCCCCACCTCTTGTTCTTGTGGGGCCCATAATTGGAGCATGAGCCTGGATCTGCTGCAGTCTTGCTACACCACCATACAGAGCGGGAAGGCACCACCATACAGTGGTGTAGAAAGGCTGCAGCAGATCCAGGGGGGTGGGGGGAGGGAACGGAGTGGGGACAGGATGCTGGAACTGGGGGCCTAGGGTTGGTGACTCCTTGATTGTAAAAACTAATCGCTGGCTAACATTTGACAATGAATTGTGAAAGGCTTGGCTAGCTGAGGTGCCCAGGTGGGGTGTCCCCTCAAGCAATGTCATGAATGAATCCAGGGACACTTACGAGACCAAGTGAGCACATGGAACGCCCTCCACTGATGCTGCCCTAAGGGGAGGGGGACACAGCATGACGAGCTTAGTGCTTGCTTCTCTGTATGTTGGACTGTGGCTGTCTAGCAAAGGCAAGGAAGGACAGGGTTCAAGTCAGGGAATTGATCAGTGGGGCTAGATGGCGCGTTAGGTCTGTTTTTGTTTTTATGCATTTTCTGTAATCTCTGAACCCTCGATCCCACCTTAGTACTTTTTTACATAAGCTTTCTCTAGCCTAAAACTGTGTGTGTGTCTGCTGCTGCTGCAGCAGCAGGCTAGCTTGGGGAATCTCTTGACCAACCTTGAGAAGTCATAGGCTTTACAGAATCTGCAAGTGTTTGGTTTATCATTTGGGGCAGGTGTGAGTCTGCCAAGATGCTGCTGCCCGCAGGAATGTCCAGCATGACCAAAGAAAGGCTGGCGGACGAATGCCATAGCTGGGTTTGGACTCAGAGGGCAAAACCAAATATCCGCTGATACTCAGCACCGTGGAGCGGCAAGACACCCCACCACAGACGGAGGGTGCGCAAGGGACCACCAAAGGTGCTGGAGATGCAATTAGCACTGGTGCGAGCACGAATCAAGGAATGGGAGCTGCAACTACCGAGGGAGCAGGAAGCTGCCCTGCAAGCATAGAGGGAAACTGAGGCAGCCAATGTCCAGCTGCGACTGGAGCAGGTCAGGCAGCAGGAGCAGAAGAAAGAAAGGGTGGAGAATGACTGTCGGAGGCTCCATGAGGTAGCTATATGGAACACAACAGGAGCAAACCCCCAACCCATCACCACTGCCTGCGCTAAAGACCAGCTGATACAGCGCTTCACCCAGCTGATTTTGAGGAGACCCAGTGTGTGGAGGAAATCTGCAGAAGGAATGGTGTCGAGGAGGAACGCTAGGTCCTTGCCATAGTGCCAAGGTTAAGTGGGAAAGCTTTGTGTGTCTGCAGTACAGTCTGGAGGGTTCTGATGGGGATTTGATCTTCTCAAATAAGCTGTTTGTGTCACGTTGAGCTCACTCCTGAGCTGTAGGTGTCAAATGTTAGAAACTGGATTGTTGAGATGACATGAACTTTTCTTTTTCCACAGCCATTCTCCAAATCGGCCATGGATGCTCTTTCTAACCCTGGTGTTGGCCTCATTATTGGAGTTGCATGCGGTGTGTGCATAGGCTGGTGCCTACGAGGACGATTCTTCCGGCTTTCCAAAACCAAAACTGCCATAGTCGCCAATGAGCTGGGAAATGAAAGTAGCATCATGGGAGAGTCTGGGGAGTTCAAGATGGTCCTGATTGTCCGTAATGACTTGAAAATGGGGAAGGGGAAGGTAGCAGCGCAGTGTTCTCATGCAGCAGTCGCTGCCTACAAGCAAGTTCAAAGACGAAATCCTGAACTCCTCATGCAGTGGGAGTATTGCGGGCAGCCGAAAGTGGTACTCAAAGCCCCTGATGAAGAGACACTAATTCAGCTCCTTGCTGATGCTAAAGAGCAGGGGTTGAACGTGAGCTTAATCCAAGATGCAGGCCGTACGCAGATAGTGCCGGGCTCCCGGACTGTTTTAGGCATTGGTCCAGGACCGGCTGATGTAGTGGATAAAGTTTCTGGCCTTTTAAAACTTTATTGAATCAGGACAATTTTGTGTACCTCATCTGCTAATCACTGTGGCAAGGAGAAAAAAACTCAAGCTTTGTTTGTACTTCCCCAGGTTTGGCTTTGGTGTAACTAAAAAGGGTCTCTTGCTCACGTGATATAGCTGCTTGTCTTAAAACAGACAACACTGTTCAGTGCTGGATCCAGGGAGGTTGGGGACCTGTGGAAACTGGTAATGTCCTGTCCCCCTCCCCCCTTAACAAAATGTTTGGAGACTCACACAGGCTTGCCTATTTGCAAATGGAAAATGTCATTCATTTCTGATTAGTTTAAGTATAACACTCCTCATTGGGGCCAATGTGCTTTGCATTGTAGGTCTGTACGTGCATGTTACTTTGCCTTCCAGATCTCCTTCTGTGAAGCCAGAAATTCCCATGCTTGAAACCCTGTGGAACCATGTTCTACACCAGGGCTTCTTCCTAGTGTAGGAGTTGATGTGTATTTGCCCCTTCTCCCAAAGACCCATGTGGTTCCATAGGGTATTTATAAAGGAGAGGATAGCCTACACCAGGAGTGTTTGGTGCCTGCCTGTTAGATGGCCATGAGATGCATGCTCCCATGTACTATGAAGCCTCCCTCCACTCCTGGTGTAGTTCTGGGGCACCGTGAGCCCACTGTGCAGGCCAGTGTCTGCTCTAGTCTACGTGGGGGGGTGTCTGCAGGCAAAGCACCTCAAGTGTGCTCAGTGCTCTCTGTTCTGGGGATTTCTATTTACTTTGCAGCCCTCAGAAATGGTGCTCCAAAAGGGGAGGGGAGAAGAGAGCTTCCTAGACCCAGAATGCCCTGTGGCTGCAAGTCATAAGGGAGGGATGGAGTGTGGCACTTTCTTGTGTATTGGGTTTGCTATGTGAAAACCCCAAATGGGGGCTGTACGCTGGAGTGCTATCTTTTTGCACCCATGGTCTCTTTTAGTGAAAATAGACCTGCATGTAACTCTGCTTGAACATTTCTTATGCAGGTTGCAAGGCTCTGCAGCTGTGCCATATGCATCAAAAAGTTTAAACAGTTACAGTGCATGTCTGTTTTCACTGTGTGCCTGGATCCAGCTTTTGAACTGCAGTGATTTCCAACACCAAACTTTTATAGCCTACCAGGAACAATCTTTAACAAACCAACACTTTTAGCAATCTCTGGCAGGACATACAGTACTATACTTGCCAGGGAATGCAGTTGTCCAGGTAGGGGAGGGATTTTGTATGTTGGAAGGGACTGGAGCAGTTAGTTGGGTAGAATGCAATGTGTTCTGTACTGAAGTTTACATAAATAACATTTCTCCTTTGAAATGGCAAAGTGAGCAAGAATTTACTCATTGAGCAAGAATTTCTAATGCGGCGCTCCTCTCCAGCTTTACGTTTTCTCTAGGCTGCTGAAACGTGACACGTTGATTTTTGGCTGTAAGTGCCTAACATGGGAAGTGTAATTGTTGTGGAGCAGCACTCCACGCAGGATGCACATGAGGATACAAAGCAACAAGCTCTTGACACAATAGCAACTGTGTCTATGTGAAACATGTATGCAATAAGTCAACTGATGCAATACTGTGTAACTAAAGGAGATGGAAGCTTGCTGCTGGGTGGCATTCCCTACCTTACCTAAGACTAAGTAAAAGCCACATGTGGAATGATTAATATAAATTAGGTAGTTGCACTGCCCTCTGCTGGGTGACTTGTTTGAAACTGATATTTGGAAACAAGCTCATTGTGAGAGTTATGATTTGCAGTGTCTACATCAAGTATGTTAGCCCTGTTCTGGGATCTGGCACCCCAAACACTGCTTCCTTACAGATGAGGGCCTGCCCAGAAAGACAGATCTGATCTGGACACTCCTTTCCCTAAGCACACAACTTCAACATAGCCCTTGGAGCTTGTACTCCTTTGGAAAGTGGCTCTTCGGAGGGAAAAGATTCTTTGCTTGGAGTCTATATACTAATACATAAGTCAGAAAACTATGCTATAGTGTAGATTTAGGGTTTCTCCTGGCTTTTTACTTCTAACAAAGTCTGTACTGCTAAAATTATCAGCTCACTTCCCCTTTCCTGGTAGCTTTCCTTTAAGTGCTACATTTGTAATATGTTAACTTCTATCAACTTGCATTTGGAAAGTACCAAGGATAGTAGGAAGCAAGCTGCTATAACAGATGGTTTTGGATTTGCTTGCCATTATGGGGTTGCTCTGCTTCACAAAGTCCTAGGGTCCATTCATAGAAGTGTCTGCTTGCTTAGTTTTCTACCAAAACCTAAGACCTGCACATTATAAGAAATGCACTAGAGGGATTTAGCCCTATTGCCAAACCTTGCTTTTTGCCCTGCCAATTGAGCAGTTCTAGTCATGCAGATAAGAAAAATGTAGGAGAAGCCATTTGTGCTGAATATTTGTCATCTTAGCATGAAAAAAAGTTGAGTGCAGGCTTAAGGAAGGAGTTCCCACTAAGTGGCAGCCTGATCAGATTGTCCATCCATGTGCTGCTCCTTGGTAGATAGGCACAAGGGAATGCAGTAGCATTTTTTGTCTTCCCCTTCTCTGCATATGAAAATGGGCAGCCACGGTCTATTTTTTATTTAGCCAAAGGTTTGTATTCCACTTGCTCCTGCCTAATGGTGACTCAGGGCAGCTTACAATTCCATAAAAACACAAACCATAAAATAGGTATCCCATAGCAATAAATAAATCCACCACCCACTCCCTCCCCAAAAGCCCAGAATAGCCAGGTCTTGCACCGTCAACAAAAGATCCAGGGATAGGCAAACCTGCTGGGAGGGAGTTCCACAGCCTTGGAGTGGCCACTGAGAACACCTCTCCATCAGCCTCTCTTTTTTGAATGGTAAAGTACTGTTCAACTTTCCCTCTAATAGGCCAAGCAGGCAGCCTTGATGTTGCCCCTAGCATTAACACTTAAGTGATCCATGTGCAATCTAGCCCACCACCACCACAGCAGGGACAAGCAGAGCTGGACTAGCTACTTTATCATGATTTGAGTCTCAAGATTCTTCTCAGACCATTAGCTATTCTCTGTCTTGGACTTGCTGCATGTTTCTCCAGCTATCCATATTAAATTGGAGTACGTGGAAGGAAGTGACTTAAATCTGACACTAGTTTGGTATTATCAAGCTGGTCTAATGTAATACTGCTTATAGCAGCAGCATTCAGGCACCAGGGATTTAACCATAGTTGCATTACAGGAGCAAGGATCTAGGGTTACTGGTTTCTCCATTGAGAACAATGGGAGAAATGGTACACACAGGTCTCCACATACCTTATGCTTCAAGGCTTTAAACAAATCTGACTAGACTCCTTTTAAGGGAAGGGAGCATGTAACCAGAGTTACAGATCCAGATTAGTTTAGCAAAGTTAGAAACTCAAGCTGTTTGCACACAAAATGGGATGAGGCTGACTGCTGGGACCTGAACGCAGGGCAGTGGGAATCACAGGAAGCTATTTGTGTGCTTGTTGTCATAGCCCATTTCTGCTGTGATTTCACTTACTGATTACAGGGCTCAAAACCCAGCCCTGTAATCAGCAAGTGGAAGCACAGCAGAAATGGGCTAGCCACCCCACCCCCGACAGACAAGCAGAGCTTCATGTAATTCTCCTACCCCCATCCCAGCTGTGATTTTGGCTCATGGAAGTGCTCAGTTATCCAGAATGTGCATGAGTGGAGCTTCAGCCCATCCCCCCTCCTGTGATTTCAGCTCACAGAAGTCCCCACTCTCCGTGAGTGAGTTAGCAGTTCTCTCCCCCCCCACCCCACGGGCAAGTGCAGACTGATAAAGTGTGTGGAGGGTGCTGTTTTGAAGACTATATTTCAAAGCATCTTAGTTTGAGCCAGTAACAGACACCAAGTTTACCTTGGACAGTTTCTATGGTTACTTAATTGCATCTGTGGCTCCAAGAACAGATGCATGAACTGCACATTCAAATATGACAGTATTCAGTGATGTTGAACATTTAAGTCAATTTTATTTGAAGCTCAATATATTAAGGCAACTTAACATACCTAAAACATGATCTGTGTCAATTTAACTGAAACACTCGACTACAACCCTAAAGTAATCTCTCGGTTAAGATGGTGTAGCTGACCAAAATGTAGCCAACTGTTGAAAAGTGCTATTTTAAAATTCCTATCTGGTGTAGTCCCTTGCTATAGGTTATCTGTAATACACTTTCCAATGGTCTACATTGGAACACAATTTGATTTGTTCAGTTTATGCCCTCCCCACTCCCTTAGCCTTGGAACACTTTTAAGCTGAGCCTCCGATACTAAGCGCTCCTGCTGTTGGGTCAACGTTGGTCCGATTTGCTGGGTTAGCTTGGAAGAGAAAGATAGATATTGAAAACTACTACTATACAGGATGTCCACAGTCCAGTAATTTATTATTTTTTTAAATTTGAGGAATTTCAATTGCACAAACAAAACTGAACAGCAATATTTGTTTGAATTCTCTCTTCTGTACACTCAAAACAGTGATCTAAAACACCACAATATCCAACATACACAAACCTCAGGGCAGGGTTAGTAAATACACCAATTGGAATCATGGTGCTCTCTCTGTTCCCGAATGGAATGGTCCCACCAAATCACAGGATACAGCACAACGTCAGGTCATCCGTTACATATGGAGTGAGCAACACACTAGCATTTTCTAGAGGCATTAACTGGAAAACCTGCATAGGTTAAGGGAAACTTGCTTTTATTTAAATCAGGCAAGGTTGTCTGTACGCATTTTATTTTATTTTTAAATCATTTTAAGAGCTATGCAATCCCACCAGGGAAGGATATGCTGATTAGTGTCGTCCGTCATCGGTAGTCCTGCAAGTTCAAATACAAATCTCTTTTGCTTTATCTTTTCCTCTGAATATACAAGGAGACTTTAAATGCATTTAGATAGACAGTACGTATTTGTAAGCTGCTCACATACACTGAAGTTAAGAGATTCAATATTAGAGTTTCTTAACACTACAGAGTGCAAATTGGAATCTTCACAATAGACTTAATGTTAAGAAGCAGTCCTGCAAAAAGAAAAAAGCCCACTTGAACAAAAACATTTAAACTAGTCCCCTTTAAAAATAAGATCTAATGACATGGAATGTGGAAAAAAAAGGATTAAACAGAAGTGATCCAAGTAGTTTTTGCGCTAGAAAAAACAGTCCTTCATGAAGGTTACAAGGACACGAGGGCTTTTTCCCGGTTAGGCGTTGAAGCAGGGAGGGAGGGACGGTGGAGTTTCAGTAAGAAAATATGCTTGCTCCAGGGCCAACTTGCACCTTACATCGTGTACCCAAAACCAGGCTGAGGCTGCCCGTATGGCGGGGCACTGTACCCATAGCCGAAAGGTGCTTGTGGGGGAACTGGAAAGCTGGGTCCTGCCGTCAACATCAGCTGGGGCTGGCCTGAGAGGGAAGGAGAGCAGAGTGTTCACCATCGCCCAAGCAAGAACGGCAAGCTGCTCGACTTGCTAGGGCAAGAACATTTCTGTCCTAGGCTGCTCTATATTGAAAAGAGATGGGCCAGCCTACCAACCCGATATTGCTTTTACAATCCTCCTCTAGTTTACCCTCCCATCAGCCCAGCGAGGTCGATTGGGGCTGCAAGAGGACCATTCAAAGCAACCCAGGTGACTTCATGACTAGGACAAGGTTTGAACTCTAGTCAAAACCCAACATCTTCTCTTCCCTAGGCCGGTGGTTCCCAAGCTTTATCCTATTGTGCTACTCTCTGCGAAGCCAGTGTCGTCCGTGCCACCCTTGCACCCCCTGCTGAGCAGCTGTGTACTGCCAAGTTCAGCACAGATATGGCAGCAGTACTCAGTCCAGACGTATCAAGTCCTGTGGCAGGAGGGGCAGCAAAATTTTAATACTACAAAATAAATCAAGTCAGTATTTGCCAAAGGGGGGAGATCTGGGTTACAATGCACTTTGAAACATTGCTGAATGGCACTTTGCAGTCCACAGCTAATCCCTCCACTCCCACCGTTTCAAGCACTGGTTTCTATTGACAGAATTATCACTAAGTCAGCCAACAGGCGAGGGGAGGCTCAAGCCGTTGGGAGGGCTGAAGATTGCTATTCAGTACTACTTAACTGCCTGCAGTGCCACGGGTTACAAAGCTTACATGGGCAGTGACCCAGCACGCCAATATAGAGAAGGAGATAGCAACACCCTGCTAGTGCAGCAGACGCTTCTGTTCAAGGGTAAGCTTTCCAACTCGGGAGGCAAAACAACCGTCACCGAGACACGTGCAGCTGTGGAAGCACCCACCACCAGCTCAAGTGATTACACCCTGGCTACAGAGTCATGCAGGGGTTTGCTCACTAACAGTGGCAGAAAGTTGAGAGGTTACCATAAACAATTGGTTGCGTCTCTGTGGCCTGCTCCTCTTCTTTTCTCAGAGACTCCGAAGCATCAAGTTTATCCACCTAGGAAGAAAAAGAACCAATCGTGAGACAACCCAATGTGCAGGTAAATGCTACCTATTTGTCTGGCAGAGAAGTGGAAAAGCCTTCGTCTCTATAAAAAGACACCATCAAGGAAAGGAGACCACTTACAAATTCAGGTACTGCTGCAAGACTCTCGCAGCATTTCTGGGAGGACATTCTGCTGGAGACACCCACTCCAGGCTGAAGCTTGGCATGCAAGGTCCCAGCCTGGGACAAACGGGTAGACTTGTTGCTCTTCCTAAGCAGGTGTTTATACTACATGGGAAGCTTGGGACTTCTAAGTAGCAGCTATCTTGCTCCTTCAAGCATTTCTGTAATCCAAATAGTGCGCCTACGTCTTGCTTGGCCAGCGAGTGTCTTCGCCCTGTTGTCTGTGCATGTACGTTTAGCTCTAAAGTCACACTTTAGTTCATATTGGAGTCCATCTTTCCAACATGCTCTAGAGTGGAAATATTCCAGGACTAATTTTTGAAGCCTTTTGGAAAGGCAAGGTAACTTCAGATCTAGTTCTATAGGAGTCTGAACCTCAAGGTGCTAGCGATACTCTATAACCCAAGGAAAGTCTTTCCCCCTTGGCCTTGGAATCCTGTGGAAACTATGCATCAGACTGCTTTAATCCCTCTATGCCAGTAGCTTTTCCACTCCAATATCCTAGACTCTGCAGACTATTGGACTCCTGTTCAAAATGACATTAACAAACTGAGTCAGTTGTTCTGGCTGAAGACAGGGGACCCAAAACTATTAACTTGGATCAACGTTTACTTAACTGTGTGCCTCCAGGCTCAAAGAGTAATCCTCCCCATCATATTTACCCTCCCTCCTCTTCCTTTCACCCTATCTGAGAAAAGCCGGAAGCTGCATTTGGAAATACACATTCCCACATACTATGCTAAGAACTCAAGTTTATTCAGAGACTTGACTTAAAATTTCTATCCCATCCTTCCATTACAGCACCTATCTGCCAGTTTGCCATAGAAGAATCCACAACATGGACTTCTCCAAAAGCTGGATATTCTTACCCTAGGATGGGGACGGGGTGGGGAGGAACTTTGCTGTCTGGTTCTTCAAGATGTTAACCTTGTTTATTGCTAAGCGATACTGTACAAGCATTCTGCTGCTTAGCCAGAAAGCTAGTGCCGATCACAAGCATTTTCCAAAAGCCCCCACTTAAAAGGGGGGTCATTCAGCCTAAGAGCATGAACCAGAAATCTGGTTCTTGCATGTCCCCACCATTGTTGCCTCATTACCTGACCATGCCAATTCGTAAGAGACTTTAGAAAATACAAGGGGGGGGGCTTGACAGTTCGTCTACTCCAGCGGTAATTGGCAAACCTAGTGCGGAACGGGCATCTGGGAGAGTAGTGAATAGCTACACTCCACTGGCTGATAAGTTTATGAGAGAGCATCCAATGCGATTTAACACCGTCTGTTGCGATGGAACAGGATCAGCTAGGGTAGCTGAGAGTAGCAGAGAGCTCAAGCATAGATCCAGACAAGCTCTGCACAGGAGAGTGGGATACTGAAGAGCAGCATTAGCTAAGCGATGCTTTGGGGTGTCCCTACATTTGGCCAGCCTCCAGCCTAGAAGGTGTTCTTTAATGTCTACAATTTTTGCTTTCCTTTAACCCAGTTCAGGTGGCTCCCTTAAAGAGCATATTGGAGGAGCACCACACACAAACTTGCTCGAGGGGTACAAAAGCTGATCTCCACATACACCACTTTATCAAAGTATCCAACTGGCTTCAGTGCCCTTCTCCCTGTTCCTAGCAAGGTGGACAACTGCAAATAGAAAGGCTTTTCCACGGAGACTGCAATAAGCTGCAGAGGAAAAGTAACATTCGTTCAATGTTATTTTGGTGTTATGTGTGCATGAAAAAAAGGCAAGAGTACTGAAGCAAGAAGTGAAATCGGAAGATGACTGCCATACAGGCTAACCCTCCACCCCCCTAAAAAAAGCCACACGCAGCCCACAGCAAATGCTTTGTAGTTTCAGGAGTAGTGGGATGTAATTGCAATGACTGTTGTACATGCTCAGTTTAAGGAATGCAAACACTGCAGTTCAATTACCTTTTTTCACACACACGCTCTCTTACTACCTTGTTTACTAGCTGCTGAAGGACCTTACACAATGCATTCTACTCAGGTTGACCTCCAGTTCCAGTGGTGGTTGCATGACCACAGCCAAAAGGCCCCCATTTTCAAACCACTTCTACCAAGTTGGCTTGCCCTTTGCCCAACCACATCACAAAAACATTGAAAGCAACTATCGGTCTTAGCCCTGTGTCCCAAGAATAACTTTTTTGGGAGGAAGGGGGGGGGGGG
>QEPC01007512.1:768240-798031 GCA_003113815.1 Sphenodon punctatus | reverse complement strand
GGGGGAAGACGACCTTGTAAGCATCCTGCTTTAAGGACAGGACTAGCTGGAAGGCATCCTGGGTCTCAGGAGACCCAGTCGAGGGCACAAAACCTCAAAGAGCTGCCATCAGAATGAGTGCTGTGGCCAGTACGACCCCCTTTTGTTACCATCTGTGGCTAGTAGCTTTTCTTGCTGGGAGCTTAATGTAACAGATTTTAAGGAAGCCAGTGGTTGAATGAAAAGAAACCTACCTGATAGTCTTCTTCTGTAATGAAGAGATTGTTCAGAGATTCATTCACCGATTTGTTGTTGTGGTTTTGTACTGAGCGCAGGTATGGTTTAACCAGTGGAAGTTGTTTAACCTAAGACAGACAGACCCACACCCCATTAGTCTCCATAACTGACCCAGCAAGTTAAAACAGCTTTTAGCCTAAGTATCAGACTATCTGGCCTATCATGTACTATTTGTAATCAAGTATCTAAGATTAGCTAGGATGTTTCATCTTTAGCTCTTAAAATGTCAATATCCAGTTACCTTAGAGAAGAAGTTGACGGCACGTGTATGATCGAGCCGGGGAGACAGCACCATCAACAGATCGTTGAGCAACAGAGGTTTGAATTCCAAGTAAAACTGGATTGCTTTATAGTACAGTTCCACATTGGCTACCTAGCAAGCCAGAGCAAAGGAGAATTAGGAGCACGCACAAGTTACAGGAGTATCTCTTGCTTGTTATAATGCAAGCTTTGTACAAAGTTTAAAAAGTTAGTAATGACTATGCTCTGAAGTCTTAAGTAAGCTGACCAAGGTTAGTTCCTGAAGGTGTACACTGCTTATTCAAGTGGTCATTACTGTAATGTTTTAGCCATCTATGTCAACATTGGGATCACACACTACATTTCAGGACAATGCTTCCAGAATACTGTGCAATCCAAGCAAAGAGCATTTTGCTGCAATAGCTTTCTACTGGAGAGCACCAACAAGCATGCAGCGAGGCACTGGAAGAATTGAAATAGATACCTTGGTAATGATATCTTTGAACTGCCCTTCTTTCCATGCATCTGTTGGATGGTTCATCATTGTGATGATAGCATTATCGTACTCTTCATACTTGTCGTACAAGAACACCAGTTCTGCCCAAAGGTGTGCTTGTTCTGCTGCTCTTAGCACCTAGCAGAGAAGAGAGGGTTGGGGTTTTTTAAAAAAAAACAGCTGTTGACAACTTATAGCACCCAAGTTTGCACGTAGCAATGCATCTGTATTGCTAACCTCGCCTCTGGATTACATTTCCCCAGATACCAAGAACTGTGTCCCAATAGGATTATGCCCGAGTAATATGAAGAGAAGCTTGATAGGTTAGAGCTCTTCAGCTTGGAGAAGAGAGTTCAGAGGGGATAGGACAGAAGTGTACAAGATGAGTGGTGTGGAATGAGTTAATAAGGCAGCGCTTATTTACCCTCAAATAGTACTAGGCCTACACGACACTGGTAGCAGATTTAAAGCAAGTAATTGTTTCCACTCAACACAACTTGCATTCATTGCCAGGTGATGTGGTCAAGGCCAGTAGCACAGCTGGGTTTAAAAGGATCAGACACGTTCTTGTAGGGTAGATCCATTAACCACTATTAGCCAGGTAGGTTTGGGGGACATAATCTCTTACTGTCAACAGCAGGGAGTGAATTGTCCTATTGGGTACTTCTCCCAAGACTGGCCACTGTTGGAGACAAGATGCTGGGCTTGATGGACCATTGGCCTGACCCAGTACAGCACTTATGTTCTTAAAGCGATTCCTATACGTATCCAATTGGCAAACACTAGCTTTATTCCCTACACAGCTTTATGTAAACTTCAGAACACGTTACCTTAGGAATGTTGACTCTGGACCAGAAGAGCTCCAAGTGCTCCCTCATCTTCTGTGGCTTGAACTTGGAATAGAGAATTGCTAGCTCTGTGAACATGCCCATGTGGGCCCGCTCCAGTCCCAATGCTGCTTCCAACATAGTGATCAGTTCCTCAAAGTATCCACGATCCTTGAACAGACAGATTAGGATCAAAGATTATCAGGCAATATGGGAAGCTTGATCCATCTGGATGATTATCCCATCAATGCCGTCTAGAAGTATACATGAGAACATGGGTATCTATGTTACCTGATAGTAGTTGATGAGCTCTTCTAGTTCATCTGCATGGACAACGATATGGAGGCCACACATCTGGGCTAGACGGAATTCTTTCCCATCAACACATGCAAAGCAAACCTGAAAGTCAGGGGAAGCTTAACTTTAGTTCAGATTGTATTTGAGAGGTGCAATGGCACCCAATTTAGGCCACCCCACAATTAGTATTAGAATTTCCCAGTAGCCAAGTCACTCACTGCCCCTCCCCCAACTCCATTTTTTCATTTAACTAAACAGAAAGCTCTACACTGAAGAGGTTACAACAGTATGTAGTAGCTTAACCTCTTTCCATGTCCGAGTGCTGTTTGCCTTCCGAGCACCATCAACAGCTGCCTGATATTCTCCTAGGTGAACCAATGTGGATGCCAAGCGACCAAAGTTGGACACATTGTTGTATAGCAGTTTAGCAGCATCATACATCTTCTCTTCATAGCAGCGGTCACCAACCTAAGAAAGCACATACGGTAGGAACAAAACTTCACAGATCAGAGAAGTTCACCTCTCCACCAGTCAAAAATCAATTCAAGCCATTAGTAAATCTTGCCTAGACACGGACAAAACCCCTTCAACAGAAGGGTCTGGAGGTGGGCACCAAAAATTCAGCAGCTATTCCTGGGGCTGGTTCTCACCAATATTTGCAAACAGGATATAAACTCCAGAGGCGCTCCCTCTACAGGAAGGGTCAGCTCCTCCTTTCACCTAGTCTGCATTCCTTGCAACGGGACCTACCGGGATAGAGGACTTGCACCCCCAGATGTCTCAGTTCCTCCCTCACCTTTAAAAAGCACCTGAAAGCGTATTTTCTAGGTGCTTTTATGATCTGCTGCTGGTTTCCTTAATGTACTTTGTCCTTTTTCCTTCCCTTATTTAATTTTTTAATTATTTTATATTACTTTGCTTTAAACAGTTTTAAATGGTTTACTTTGTGTGGAGTGCTCCAAGTGCCATGTAGGCAGGGGGCAGTATAAATTTGTATTATGTGGAGGTGGTAATTTCCCTTAGGTACACACAAGCATGCTGCTGAGAAGAAACCCTCCTCCCTCACTTTAATCCCAAGACTGTTTGGAAATAAGCACCCTGAGAAAACCTGGGGTAGGGGTTTGGGGGGGGGGGTTAAACCCCCAAGGCAGCACACTTGGGAGAACAAGTCCCAGAGTGTCCAGAAGGTCCTGCTTGGATGCAAGACCAAAACCAGGCCAAAGAAACTCACTTGCTGAATATGAGCATTATTTGGTCCATTGATGAACTCTTCCAACTCTGCAAGACGATTGGTTTTAGCAAGAGCAAAAATGAGTTCCGTCTCCACGTAGGATTCACGGGCCTTCTTGCGGGCCATCTGCAGGTATTTCACCAGCTCTTCCCAATTTCCTAGAGAAGTGATCTCAGTTAATTTAAGATGCCCACCTAGTATCATGGGTCACATGTAAGCTTAGGGTACTGCATGACTTCAGGAGCTCCTAGTTACTATTTCAAACACTGCTGTAGCAGGACTTGGGGAAAGAGTTTATGCAAACTGGGACACCTCTTTCCATCAGACAAGAACTGTAGGTGTGGCTGTGTCGCCGTTTCCCCCTTAACGAAACGCAACAGGGCTGCTATTGCCCCTGTACTATTAGTTGGGGGTTCATGCTTGAATGCTGTCATGTGTGTAGTTCTAATACAGGCTTCCTAGAAAGACACAGGCCAGCTGACCAGGGGAGCAACAGCAGGGAGCCAGCCATGTAACTATATAGGTTTGAATTTGTGCGACAGGGTCAACGTAACGTGATCTATGTGATGAAGCACCGTTCAAATGGAAGATTGGGGCCTACCAATTTGATACGTCTAAGTGTCATGGTTTGGTTCTGATGTTAAGGAAGCTATTAGGCATCCTTCCTGAATTATTCAAAAGCTTTCAGGACCCAAAGTTCTTGCAGTCCGAGACAACGTCACTTTTGCAGGCCAAAGTGAATTTCTAAGAGCTCAGCAGGAAGTCTATTGGAAAAACAGGGGAACTCCTGAAGTAGCAGGTAGAACCAAGACTGAACAGAGCTGGGCTTGCCTTGTTCCATTTCAAGTTCAGAGAGATCCAGACAGCTTAAAACAAATGCATTAGGCTAGAGTGAGGTGTCCTACCACTGGCATTGGCAGCTTGAACGACTTCCATGTAGGAGGAAGGATCATCTGCTTTAATGTAGGAATCAATGGCTTCTTTCACCATCCCTTTCTGAAGCTGAGCTTTAGCCAGCTTACTCCATACAGCTGGCTCATTGCAGCGTTCAGCAAACTCATAGGCACGATCCAGATTCCCAATATGTTCAATCAATACCTATTGAGAGGGCACAGCATCAGTCCCCATACTAGAAAAGGGTGGTCCTTTGTGCCTAGAAAATGTGCTCATGAACTGAAGGCTCAGCACTTGTTCTAGCTCGTTTCCCACCTCCCGCATAGGCTAGCAGCAGCAATAGCATCACCCCACCCCTCCAAATCCCACCCCAAAGTCAGCCTTCTCTTGTGGCAGGTCTAGGGCAACATGCAGCTCTATCCAGAACTCTCAGCCTGAAGTAAAGCCAACTTCAGTTTCTTCTGACTGATGAATTATCTGCATTAAGACCTTGTAAGCCTCTTAATTGGAGAATAATGAGAAATACCTGCACGGCTGAGGTGTTGACATCAAATTTTCTGAAGATAGCAAAGGCTTCCTCAAAGAGCTCGTTACTGATAGCAATGTTAGCAATATCTGGAGAATCGTAATTATCCAGGCGATTGATATATTCCATGACACGAGTACGATCTGTCTTAATCGCTGTGAGAATGAGGAGGTTCTGCAGGTTTCTAAGAGGAAACAATAAAGCTTCCATCAGTGACTAGGCAATTGTACAGACCGTCTCCTCCACCTAGGTTCCATCATGACCCCTCCTCTTACAAGTCCATAGAGCTGTGTTCAGTGGCTACCCCACAGCTCTGCAACTCCTTTCCCCTGAGCTCCAGAGCTCAAGCCAGAGTATTCTTCAGAAGCAAAGAGCTATTTGGCCATCCATTTAGCAGGTAGGGATAGGGTCCAGGGTAGAGCAGAAATGGGCACTGAACTGAGTACCTGTGGGTAATACCTACTTTTTGAGGTACCCAAGTAAATTGGTAGATTCTCTGGTACTGATTTTTCAGTTACCAATGGGTATATCTGGTCAGAAAACAGAAGTTGACATTCCAGGATATTGGGTACCCAAATCAGGTCCCAATGTTGTCGGGTCTATTCGGGTCCCAGAAATTCAACCCGTTTTGTGGATTTTTCATTTCTAATCCAGGGAGTCACTTCCAGCAAACTGTATAATATACACTTTAAAAGGGATTGTATACTTTATCTGCCTCAAGCCTTTGTGGCATGTTGTTTGGGGGGGGGGGGGNAGTTAGAAAAAAAAACCTATGAAAAGTTGTCATTCCACCTGTCAAAACAGCACTAACCGTACCAGACACAAAGCGGAACAGCTTTATCATACTCCTCTGAACCAGAACGCATCCGTCATCTAAAAGCAGGGTTTTTTTATTCCATAAAGTGACCTGCATTTGTGTGATGTACTTTTTTCTTTTCTTTTTTAAAAAGCAAGAGTAGGGTAGCTCTGCACTCATCTCAGGCAACTTCTACTTGCTGTTCTGCAGAATCATCAAGTAGCCCCCCCAAGAAAGCCATGTTGTAACCCACTCCCCTGCCTCAACTTCCTTCTGCAAGACTCAACACAATTTTGTTCAGTCAAGATGGGTCACTGAGAAAGCAAAGCCTGCCACACTAAGCCACTGTACGATAGCAAGCTCTAGACCAAAAGCAGATCTATGCAATCGTGCCATTGAGATCTGCGTGTCCAGAGCTGGATGTCTACCCACCTGTGTTCACTGAAGACAGAATTGTCGAGCACTATCTTCTCCAGCAGCTCAATGAGTTCATTGGGAAGGTCTGCAGTCATGAAAGCCTTTACTGTAACAGACACTTCTTCTGGGTCCTGTGTCTCAGAGAGGGCAGTTTGTACAACCTACAGAAGAGAGTCAGGGAGCAGTGGTTACATTTAAAAGCAAAGGATTTGCACCTTGCAAGTGTAAAAGCAAGGAAGATGAGTAGTACCTGATCAATAAGGGGCCTTCTGTAAGGATTGCTTTCCAGCAACACGCTAGCCCACAACTCTGGATCCTTACGGCGAACTAAGTAACGCGAGAGACTCTTAAAGAGGGAGTTCTCGTTGCATACCTAAGAGACAAAAAGTTGCATGTTAAGATTCTGGCTCTCACCTCCACCCACCCCAGCAAAGTTAGTCATTTATATTAGTGGATTTTTACATGCCAAGATGATGTTTGCCAAGAATTTCAGCATTTTTTCCCTAGACTCAAGTGGGATCACTGCTGTTTGCTTTGTTAGGCACTCTGGATCCAACTGCTTGAGGGTCAATGGAACCAAGGACATGTGCACAGAGCAGGTAATATGGCTATAGGTGTTGGCAACGTAGTCCTTTTCCACCTTGCTCTTCCGGAAGTCTTTCCATTATGAAGATAGGCAAACGCTTGCACCATAAGCTTGGTACATGTACAACTTTGGACTATGCTAAATGGTTTGACAGAGCCGCTTATAGCTCTACCGCAGGGATGGCCAGACTTATGGTGCAGCTATCCACTTCATCCAGGGGTCAGCCTCAGGCAACCTCCCAGGACCCCTCTCATCAGCTCTGGCACTCCAGGCCAGAAACCTGCCCCCGGCTCCCAGCTCTAGGACACCCCAGCAACTGGTCCCTCGAGTGCAGAAGAGCATTATCCTTTAGAAGGCTTTCCTTGCCACACTGGAGGAGCTTTTTCAGCCCGCTCCCTGTCTGGTGCCAGCCTGTCCTGCTCGCCTCCCCAGAGGCTGGTCCTCCTCGCATCGTGATCTACGAGACACTTGGCTTGCAATGATCAGGTCATGGTCTACCTCTTGGCCACCCCTACTCTACCGCATGAAGCTGTACCACTCGGTTACTCCCCCAAAGATGGACAACCCCCACCCATCCACGCAGGCATGTCCCTTTAGACGCACGTTAATGAGCTCCAGGTCACACTGTCCTCGTTCGTAAGCCACACACGCCAGATGAGGGTCTCTCTTCTCGCAGTACTTCCCCACAACACGACTGTCATAGTAGGGATTCTCCCGTAGAAATCTTTCAGGGTTATTGTTGCTATCAATGTAGATTTTTGCTAGTGCATTATGAGTAGCAGGCTCCTCACAGCCCTCATGAATTCTTGCTTCTAGCCAAGGCAGAAGCAGTTTTAACCTAGAGAGAGAACACATTTGGTCTATCAGCAAGCCCTATGCGATAGACCTAACGCACTCATCACTTCCCAGTGCAACATAATGATGTTTGGCTAACCCACCTATCTTTTAGGCAGGTTTTAACCTTAATTATGGAAGATTGAACATTTGCTCTCTTTTTTTGGCAAACTTTCTAAAGAGGCTTAAGGCATTAAGATGCATCTCCTCAAGATACAAGCGTTCAAGAACAGGTCAGTTCTTGGCTTTTCCTGTAACTAGCATAATTGTTTCATCATGAACCAAAACCAAGGGCAGGCTGCTGCATCAGCTTTAAGAGTTAAAGAGGGAGTAGGGTCACAAAGTTAGATCAGCCTTTATATTTAGACCATAAGATAGGAAGGTTTAAGCTAGGAGAGGAGGGGAACCCTTTCCTTCCCAGGGCCACTCTGAAAGTTAGTAAAAAGCTTTGAAGGCTGCAAAGAAGTTGGGGTAGAGGCAATCAAGGGGTGCGCTTAGGAAGAGGGTCATGGATCTGTCCCCTGTCCTTGCATGCATGCCCTTGCCTCTGGCTCACTTATAACCTGAGCAGAGTCTCTCAGTGCTTGGGGTAGGAACTGGATCCAGGGCCCAATAAACTTTAGCCATGGGATGCATTTGGCCCCTGGGCCAAAGTTCTCCACTGTGGTGTAGATGCTAACTCGGATTATATTGTGACCACTAAGTCACAAGCTTCTAGGTGGCATCCTTCATCTCCCCTATGGAAGAGGACTACGTCCATAGCTTTGTATTTGACACAATCTCTACACTCGCTCCCATAGCGCAGGCTAAGTACCTGTTTCTTTTCTCTACTTCAGCAACAAGCTCGTCGGTGGAGAACTGGCCTCTTACTACCAGGATCAGGTTCTTTATGACATCCTCAGAGCAGTCCACATCGAGCAGCCCCCCAATCACAACAGGCAAGCGACTTGGGTTCACCTAGAGAAACAAGGAACACTTAGCAGTGGGGTAAGGGAACTGATCAGCTTGCTTATAGGAAAGAAATGGCAGCTGTTCAACTAACTATTCCCACTTTGTTTCATATGTGAAGCACAATACAAGAGATCTGGCAGACCAAGTCTGGTTGGTAAATCAAAAGAATCCAATGTGGACTGGTAAGAACTTACTGCTTTCCTCTCCTCCCTTTATCCCCAGGTGGTTCAGCAGTATGTTCTAGAGACAGCATACATATGGTATTTTCTAGTGCCCATGGGAAGGGAAAAGGTTTTTGTACACAGCTGGAAGCAGAGCTAGCTTTGGGGCAGGTGCTGGATTTCACTCTCAGAACAGACTCTCTTCTGCCCTGCTGCCTGTGGAGATAGGGAATAGCTCACCTGGGCTGGAAACAGAACTAGCGTTCACTTAGTCTGCCTGACAAGCAAAGACTCAAAAATGGAAATGCAGCAGGGAGGCGATCTTGCTTCACATCTGATCAGAGAAGCAGGATTTCCCCAACACACTAAGCCAGAAGAATTGCCTCATTTCCCAACCCTGCAACTCCTATCTCACAATTTTCAATTTTTTTTTATTTTTTTTTTAAAAACCACCCAATTTTCCCTTCAGAGCACAGTTGAGTGCAATGTGCTCTGAAATGGATGAAGCAGACGTCACTAGAACACACCAGTTACGCAAGGTCAAGAGATGTGGATTCCACTGTATTTTGGGGTGAGTTTTGTCCGTGTTTTTTATTCAGCTTCACCCAACACAACCCTTGTAGATAAAAGGCATCAATCTTTCAAGTTTTAGTGGCCATCTTCTCCGAAACCTTCATACTTGCCTTTTGTACATAAATCTCAATGTATTTTTGGAGGTTATTTCTGTACAGATACAGCACCAGATCGTGGACAAAATCAAAACGGTCACATACAATGATGAGTGGTAACTGGTCAGTCAGTTTTGCTTCCTGCAACAAAAGAAAGGAGGTGCTGTAAGTTACTGCATTACAGCCGGAGAGTCTAGCAAATCTGTACGACAGACACCAAGCTGGTGATCCCAAGTCGTTTCATACTAAAGACTGTTATCGTGGAACAGGTCCCATCAGGCAGACCTTCCAATCCAGTTCTCCTCAAGGCATATGTACTTGACTGGTGTGCATGGTTTAAGAACGAACATTGAACTAATGAGCTTACCACCTGCTTCTAGTACCTAGAGACGAAAACTATCCAGAATTAAAGTTACTGGTCCTTAACACGGCCACGTCTACAAGAACACACAACATGGATTACAAACCTAACTAGACTTTGGCGATTTTGAACTGCATCTGGTGTTCAGTGTGCAGGATTAGCTCTGGGATTGCAACAGGAACTGAACAAGATTTTTTTTTAAATGAAGACTAATTAGAAACTGCTCAGATTTCTTGGCCTCACCTCACACCTTAATGGCAAAGAAGCCAGAGATCAAGATAGGGGTTACGTGTAGAGTCGGCAATGAAAAACCCCATACAAGCCATAGGTTCAACCTGCAAAGGTGTCAAAATCGGAGCATGTATAAATCTGTGTGTCCAGCAGCTTTTGGAAATGGATGCCCTTAACAGGAGTCCATGTTCACCATTTTCCCCATGCTGTCAATAGGGAAAATGCACTGAGCCAAAGTCCCTGCCCTTAAGGCAAGCCAGATGTGTGCCACGACATGTGACGTCGTGCAACCAAAGCATGCAGTTTAAATCCATTTTACCACCCCCCTTAATATACTGAGTGCACATCCCAGGATGTAATCCTACATACAGTGACCGGGAAGGAGAAGTTGACAGATGGGGAACCTGTGCTGGGAGATTTACCTGATACATGTCCTGCACATTCCACAGACACAAGGAACAGCACAAAAGATAATAGTTTCCATAAGGAATTTGTTTAGACATACTTAAGTTACTGTTCACCGAGGATTGTGTCCCAAGAAAGTAAGAACTGCCCAGTTATACAGCCTTCCCCCCAATGCTCCCAGGAGCGCTATTCCTTCAAGTTCTCTGGAGTAGTCAAAGGGGTTTTCCTACATTACATGTGTTGACTTCTGCAGGGACAAGTATGCTATTTAGTACCTTTTTTAAAAACAGCCTCTCACCACTAAGTGTACAAAAGGCAGGACAGGTTTCCCGACAGAAGGGATACAATTCTTTGGCGAGGCCGTTTCCCCAAAGAACCTTGATGGAAACATGGGACAGTAAAAGACATAGCCAGACCATGCATCAGTGGCCGCTTGCTACAAATCTATTCTGAACTTAATCTAGTCTCTTCCCTCCCACCCACCATAGCCACAGAGACATGGTCTAGCCTTTGATAGGAAAGTTTTGCATTTATCAAGAGGAAGAGTCTTTGAAAGATCCCAATATCCTATAAGAGATGGATTCAGTAGTTCAGATCTCATTGGTCCAGCTACTGCTAAGTACGCAACCTTTCAGGCCACATTCCTCAGGTATTTAATCAGTCAGAAGCTATAAACCAAGTAAATGCAGGTAAGAAATATGCAAAGGCACCAACAGTAGTTAGTTCAGTAAGTTGTATGAATTACTTTATCTCCATCTCTCACATTAAGGACAAACAAGGTAACCACTCTAATATCTGGGAATAGGGGAAGCTTCCGCCCATTTGTGGAGTGTAAGTGATCTAGGTATGGTTTAAGCTGGACTAGTTGAAACTTTAAGATTTTTTAAAAGATCATCTTTACAAGAAGGTAAATTGACTGGAGGTTGATATTATTCTAGCATTGAATTACTATACTATCCTTCCCCTCTAAAAGTTCCTTTAACGCTTGCTTTTGGACTTACAAACACAAATGAGTTTTAGGTTACACGTTTAAACAGTCCATTTCCCAGATGGATTTAAAGATCACAGTGCGACGACACTAGCAGCAATGTGACAGAGTGCCGGGCAGCCGTTAGCCCCTTTTACCTTGAGGAAATTCTTAACGCGTTCTGGATCGTAACAGTTGCTTTCTCTACAGATCCTTTCCACCTCTTTAATTTGCCCCGTCTTGCATGCAGCTTGGATATATTTGAAGTGCACATCTGGGTCCTGACTGAAATTCACAATGGAGCCCAGGAAATAGAAGAGACCTTAAGGGAAACAAGAATTCCAACATCAATGGTCTTAATGGCAGGACAACCATTTTGAGCCTCGTTATGGCAGTCAAGACGAGATGTCTGGTGAAGGCACAGATTTTAATACAATCAAACTGGAAGCAGCACAGTAGCTTGGACGGTCTTATTAATCCCCCCAAAGTGCCTTAGAGAACTTATGTAGAGTGATTAAAGAGGGCTCTTTGGATGAGTAAGACAGTAGTTCTCCTCGCCCTAGAGGGGGAACAGGCCTATGAACCTCCACAAGTGACTCATGTCTGAGTCACATGGAAGCTTGAAGGGATCCTGCCTGACCCGTCATTTGTCCTCTACTAATCACACAATTAGATACATCATGGTACACTCCAGCTGTTAGTCTCTGCTGCCAAGGACACTAAGCTTTTGCTGTTAGGGTTGGGAACATTTCTAGCAGCAGGGCTAGCATATGTCTCATTGTTGTGTTAAGATGCTCCCTGGTAGACCCACATTTGCAAGGAAAGAAGTTCACTTAGTGTTCATTGCATAGCCAGCATCTGGAGAGCATTCTATGCTCCCTATACTGCCACTGCATGAAGGGACAGTCAGTGAAAGTAAAGTGGAGTGACAACTGCTAGCTATGGGCCAGAGCTAAAAATAGAGCAAAGCATCATTAAGCACCAGGCATGCGCCTATAGCAACTGCCAGGCCAGATCAGTGCTCTGCAGTGAGCACACTTTTAGGAAGTCCCACTCAAACAGACACCACAAGCCAAATTTGGACAATGGAGCCTTAAAGCAAATTTCATTGCAGGATTTTTACTCGAGTGGGTGGAGGACTCCGTTCACCTAGCAGGCAAGAACTAGATTTTCCTTTAAACATTCGAGGACTTCCTTCTCATCTCAGACCCGAAACAGCCCCCTTTGTACGACTGCTGGCTTGCTAGTCCATTCCAATTACTAAGTAAGCTAGCTTTAACGAGTCACCTTTATACTGGAAGTGGATCTGAGAAATTACCAAAATATGGGTAGAGGCAAGTATTGAGCTTTACTCTCTACTCATGTGAATTGCAAGAATGCTGCCTATGGACCCAAGCAACCATCTTGCTCCTAGAATCAGGAATCTCATTAGTTAAGCTGGGATGAGGAACCCTCAAGCCCTGGAACTAAACGTGGCCCATGGCTAGTTTTTTTGGCCCCTGAATCCAGTTCCTATCCTCCAGGCACTCAAAGGCTGAGCTCAGGGTTAGAGAGCAGAGATGAGGACACAAGAGTACAAGACAAATCCCTGGCACAGATCCATGACCTGGACCGTTCTCTCCATGAGGGCACCCTTACCTGTAACTTCTATGCAGCCCTTGAAACCAGGAGGAAAAAGGCTTCCTGCCCCTACACTAAGCTGTAGGAAGGTGAGGGACTGGAGAGGCTGCTTTTATAAAACTGCAAAGTATTTAGAAATACAAGTGACCACCAAACTTGGTCACTTGAACGCCAGTTTCAGGCATGTGGTCCTCCATCTAAAGCCGGGGGGGTACCTTTGAAACTAGTACAAGCTCTGCATACAAGTTAGGGTGGGAGTGCACTCCTGAAGAGGAGAGTCCAAATCCTAGATCTAGTCCCCATTCCTTGTGTGCACGCCCTCATCTGCTCCCATTCTCCGAGTTCAGTCTTTCAGTGCAAGGGAGCAGGAATTGGATTCAGGGGCCAGAACCAGGAACCAGAAAGGGGCCACAAAAGTTGGTCATCAGGCACATTTGGCCCTGGGTCCAATGCTTGGTAGTGGATGGTCTCATATGGAGACAGTGTAGCTCTGCTACTTTTCACTGGCCAAGGCCTCCAAGCTTTTGAATTTCAGAGCTCTTCCATCAGGCAAGACTGGGATTCCTTGACAGTTATTTCTCTAGCTATAACCTGCCCTGAACAGTGTTATCCCCTACAGAATTTGGACTAGGCAGCATCTGACCTTATATAGGATGCCAATGCTGTGGCACTTGAAATAGGTCAGACAGTACTGCGTTTTTCCAGGCATACAGTTTTGCATCCCAGGAGTCTTACCTTCAAAACTCTTGAAAGATTCAAAAAGTTCAATAAGTGACTGGGTTGAAAGCTGCTCGTGGTACTTGGAGGCTACCTGGACACAAATCTGCAGGTTCTGACGAATGTTAGCCGAAAGCATGGCACGCAGACACTCCAGTGAGTCCTCCACAGATAAGGAGCCAAAGTAGTTCACCAGCCACTAAAGAAAATGTTTGTAAGATGCTTGGTCAGTTCATAGAACTTCTATTGCAATAGAACAAATTCATTTGGAATGAGGATTTACATCTGGGAAGTGTTCCAGATAGCCGAAGCTGTAGATTTTTTTCCATACTCTACCTCAGGGTTGAGAAGATGAGTGTGAACAACTGCACGCTTGATATCGTACAAGTCTGTGAAATGTTCTAGTGCTCTCTGCAACAAGCCAGCTTTCTCGCACAGCTGGGCAATGTGAGCTCTGTCGTAATGAGTGAACATCTGATTTCCCAAGATGGCATCTGCAACCTACAAGAAATTTGGAAGAAGACTGAGTTGATTTGCTTTTGAGCATTTCTAAGTCAGAACACAAATACCAAACAAGACACCTGTATGTGTCAGTTGCCATTCACAGTCTGAATACAACAGGCTACTGAAAATCTGATTAAAAATCAGGCTACAGGGTTTTGTGCCAACCAGTCCAAAATCAGTTTTCAAGTAAGGAACTATGGCAAATCCAGATTTGGGTTAAGGAGAGCCCACCCTATCCCCTCCCCAAGTCATCTTAGTCTTTTCATCTTCAGAGAAGACAGAAAAGACTTGCTTCAAGCTGCACTGCGACAGTGACCTAGAAACAAAGACATCCATCTAGAATGCCTAGGACACAAAAGGAAGCCCCTTTCCAAATTTCTTCAGGAAAACTGTGCTGACAGATTCTGCAAGTCATCTGAACAGTTGTGCCTGGAATGCTATTCTGAACA
The DNA here is from genome assembly GCA_003113815.1 of Sphenodon punctatus. Lineage (NCBI taxonomy): Eukaryota > Metazoa > Chordata > Lepidosauria > Sphenodontia > Sphenodontidae > Sphenodon > Sphenodon punctatus. The sequence goes on along the minus strand of QEPC01007512.1, from coordinate 783,577 downwards.
AGACAATTCAAGGTGCTGGTTTTTAACCTATAAAGCCATAAGTAGCCAGGGCCCTAGAGGACCATCTTCCTCTTTACGTCCCTCTGTAGCCTCTGGAATCAGACAAGAGCGCTCTCATGCAAGTTGCATCCATCCTGGGCAGACAGAGGCGTGTTCTCGGTGGCTGCTCTGCAGCTTTAGCACTCCCTTCCTGTAATCCCTAGTCCCAGCGTCTTCTGGAGGCAGCTACGACCCCTTTACTAGGCCAGGCATAGATCGGGGAGGTGTATTCCTTGATAGGTTTTATTTGGTTATATTTTTTTTATGATGCAAGACACCCCAAGCCTCAGGAGATAGGCGGGGTAGAAATCAATCCTTGAACAGTGGTTGGTTCTATCAGTCACTAATAGAAGTGAGTTCACCTCTGCAAGTTTGGCCGCACCATACAAAGAGTTCTTAGGCATACCTGAGGGGCGTGCATGAGATTCATCTCAAGTAAACGGGTTTGCAAGGGACCCTCAGAAGGCCGATTGTTCTTCAAAGCATCCAGCAGGAAGGCAGTACATTGCTGTATTAGGTTGTATTCCATGAACACATCCACTATCTGAAAAAGCAGGCCATTGAAAGATTCAAGCTCTCATTTCACTCTCATGAATACAGTTAAAATTTAAAAAGGCCCAATTTTAACACCATCTGACAGTAGTATCCCTGGTTAGTGGACTCACTTGTTTTGAGTGGCCAGCTGTGGGATTATAGGAGACATGTCCCCTGTAAGTTTCTTCCCCACAGTTCTAGAGCTATGGGGCAGAGCTTGCATCCCCAGCAAACTTTAACCCCAAGCTACTTCCATAGTGCCACCTACATTCTCAGGAGCACCTATCATGAAAAGCATGCAACTCAAGATTACCATTATTTTGTTGTGACTAGAATGAACTCAAGGACTGTTAGGAAGCTGAGCAACCACAATCTTAATATTTAAAATTAAGACTGCTAGAAGGGCAACATGTTTAATTGTTTATGAAAGCCTTGTAGTAATCTGCATGTATCTGAAGTGCCCTCCATCCACAGTGATGAATCTATAGTCTGTTTATAAAAAGAGACAGAGACATGCAAGTTTTATTTACTTGTGTTATATCTGCAAGAGGCTCCTCATCCTGAACCAACATTTGAGCAAACTGCTGTCCTTGGTCGGGGCTGATCCGCATCACATTCCTTAGCAGGAAGATCCAGTCTGGTGTATAGCCAACCTGCAAGAGTAGTCACAAGAGTTTCAGGGGAAGCCCCAACATCTAGACTTGAATACAAAGCTAAGATAGCTTCCCCCTGCAACAGACCCTCTATTACCTGCCTTGAGTATCTCCAAGTCACTTTTACCCATGCAACTGCCAATGACACTAATAGGTTCTGAAAGTCTTTGCAGGACCAAGCCTTAAAGTGGGGCTGGCGAATCTTTGACAGGATGGCTCCCCTCCTGCCCTTGCAGTGTGGATGCTTTGGAAAGGTTAGTCGAGCCAATCGGAATGGCTAATTGGCTGCAGTTGGGCATGGCAGGGAATTGTAAGTCAGCTGGGTTGAGTATAAAAAGGCTGGGCAGAGAGCTCTGGGCTAGGCCACTACAGAAAGGGCTCAGGTGGTGTGAACCCCTTGTGTCACTTGGCCTAGTTGCCAAGGCAGAAGGTCTGGGCTCCCCAAGATGGAGAACAGCAATGTGTGTGAAGCTAACCATTGCTACTGTCATATGCTGAGCAGTGTTCTCATTGAGTGAGAGACGTGGAACCTGAACCCAGTGCTGCTTTGGACCAGTCCTGTAGCAACTTATGCTGGTGACGAGACCAACTTATTACAGCCACATACAGGTATAAAGACAGAGGTTTAAGTTCTAGCCTCAAGACTAGTTGGTGGTAGCAGGACACCACTCGTGCCTACCCATCTGATAACTACATTTTCACAGGATGTTCAAATATACTCTGACAGGATAGCTGTTTATGCAAGGACGCTTGCAATAGTCAAGTTCAAGACTTTATGCAACACTGAGATAGGATTCTTAAATACAATCTCATGTGTTTCAAGAGCAGAGATTGGGTCATGGTTTAGTATTCTTAGTGTCAACAATACTTATGCAAGTTAAATCATCCTCACCTTCTTAGCATACAACACGATCTTCTGAACTTGTCCTGTTTCAGCAAAACATTGAATGACCTTGTTAGGAACATTAGCTCTTAGATAGACACTTAGTGCCAACGTAGGGTCCACCGATTTCACTAGATCTCCCAGTTCCTCCGAACACTCCAGCTGTTGAAAGACAGTCAATCCATTCATAACCAGAATTAAAACTGCTCTCCAGAGAGAAGCAACACAGGAATCGATGACCGCATGACCACCTGACAATACTCAAGATGAAGACAAAACCCACATGTTGCCAAGGGCTGAAAGAAGCCACTGTGTGAGCAGTTAAGTTACATATTTGTGCAATTGCAGGTAGCGAGTATCCAATAGCTGTGCAACCGATTACTCTTTCAGCTGCAATCTAGGAAACAGCTAAAGGGCACTTGATTCCTTGAGTCACCAAGCCAGATCTACTCCCCTTCTTTAATTTTTGTTACAGCACCATGTGTGAGGCTTTAAAAAAGCCCAACCCATGGGGTCAGACTAGGGAGTCTGTTGGAGCAGATCCACTAGATCTGAGTTACGCAGACTGTTCTGGTTCTCTGAAGGGAAGGGGAAAAGTAGTCTTAGCACAGTGGCAGCCACACTTTCCAGTTTACTAGACACTTCTATGCAGTACTCTAATGTTCCATAGTACCCCCGGGAGGACTGGGGAGGTGGGTTATAATGGATTACCAGTGAAAGATTAATTCAACTAGATGCAAGAGCCATTTGGGGATGTACTAGCCAAGTTTCCAAGTCACAGGGTGTAGTAGTTCTGTTCCACTCAACATGAATCATACCTCAGATGAGTGCTGAACTAGGAAAGTAATTAAGAGTACATGAGGGGGGAAGACTTATGGGAAACAGAACTGAAAACAGTTAGCATGGTAGCCTTTTAAACCTGTAAAACCTTGGAGGATGGGGCATGTTATCTATGGACGCTTAAGGTAGGGCTAGAAGTAAGGGAAGTTAAAAACTTCCTTTCCTACAACTTTAAACTACTTCTCTTTAAACTCTAGGAGACAAGAATCTATACAATCTTTATCCTCGATTTTTAAAAGCTAGGTTAAAATAAGCATCAGGGAGGAAAACTCCTAAAGATTCTTTGTAGAGGACTGGATTAGACAACTACTAGAGGCCCTTTTAGCTGTAGAGTTTTATGATTTGATGATCTCACTTCTGGTAAACCAAGCGGTTCCAAAGGGTGTCCTGCCCATTTGGGGGCATAAAAACAAGCAACGTGATGGACAATCGCCTTGAACAGAAGTTTAGAACACAGGAAGACTACTGAACACTTAAGGAATCCTAAATAATGACTTTCCCACCCATTTTGACTTCACAAAATATTTTGCTAAATAGGACAGCTATCAAGTCACAGCAAGCTATTGGCCTAATATACATTAAGGAGATTCATGTACAACTAGTCTGCTATACCTATATTCAGAACAATCCAAGTGATTGGCATAATGCAGTGGGCAGGAGAGCAGATGAACGTGACATAATCGATGTCTAGCTACATGGCTGTCAGCAGGGAGAGCTCTTCAGAAAAAAGCAGCTTCCCTTCCAGTGACCAGAGAGCTGCTCTGCAGACTTGCCTTGTCTTCTTTTAACCATTTCTCCAGAAGCTGTTTGCGTCCCTGCTGCAGCACCGGCCGGCAGAGTTCCAAGGATTCGTACTTGTTCAGCTGCCCTTGGTCTAACAGAATTCCAAAATACTGCAGCAGAGGAGACGTCTGACCTGGCTGGGCTGGAACGCTCTGGAAACGACGGATAGTGTCTGGAGTACGCAAGATCCCCTACAAAAAGCAGAGGGTACATTTTATTCATCCGTGGCTTGCTATACAGAAGAAGGTTTAGGATGACAATCATGTGCAATAGAACTTTGTATTACGAGATTCCAAAGTGCTTCATTTCTTGGCCTGACAACTGCCCTAGACAAAGTATAATCTCACCTCCCATTTAATTTCAGGGACTTTTTGGTTCGCTGCATGCTCTGTTATCAACCCACCTTAGCTTCTAGTCTGCCAATGCTACACTGAATAGTTGCTTAATAAACCATGCTGTGGCTACTTTGCATTTTCCCAGTGTAAGAAATCAAAGTACAGGAAGTGGTGTTAAGGCAGAGGGATTAGCTAGTGAAGAAGGTGGAGGAGCAGCAATCAAGGAGTGCCATCGCACCCCAGGAGGTTGCGGGTTGTCTCGTTTCATGGGTGGAAAAGGGAACTGGGTCAAACAGAAGCAGCCATCATTTGTATTTGTGCGGTTCAGGGGAGGGGTCAGCCTGCCCAATATTGGAGCATTTTATTTTTTGATTTTTAATCCCACCTTCCATCTCAGGGTGGCTTACAAATCACCACACATACGTAAAAGCAATTTAAAAAACCCTAAGCCTCACTCACCAGCCTTCCCCCCAACCCCTCCACCCCATCCCCACTCTTCTCACCAGGGGGCCATGGCATCATTCCCCCACTCCCGGCCTCCCATACCCATACCCACCCCTCACCGGGGACCTTTGCATAATCCTACCCGTCTCCCCACCCCCCAAAAAAATCCTCCATCCCTCACCCTTCTAAATATCACTAAAATGCAAAGAAAAGCAAGCCTGTCCGTCTCTGACTGCCAAACCGAGCTAGCCTATGGCACCTGTCTTTGGCATCTATCTGCAAGTGACGGAAGGCTTTTAAGCCCTGGAGAGCTGGGGGGAGAGAGCAGCCCCAGGTCCCTCCCTCAAGCAGCAGGATACTCCTCCCCTCTCCTTAGAGGATGGAATCCATTTCAAAACTAGAGTCCTGATCTTGCAGACACAAGCGTGTTGCATCATGTGACGTGCCACTGAAATGGACAGACCCCCCTCGTGGGACTGAAGCATGCACAGCCGCAATGGTAAGACTAGGCCTCAATTCTGTACATTTCAAGCTCTGACTGGAATCCATTTGTAACGCTCCTACCTTGGGTGCATTTGCTGCCACTTTTGCCGCCTCCGAGTAGTTCCCTTGAGCAAAGAGAGCATTGAATTTCCGAGCAAACAGTTCCTCAGCCCCTGCCAAGTTGTTGCGGACGGCCATCCGCAAAGCCAGGTCGGGGTTCTGCAGCACATTTGTGATGTAAGGAATTATGTTCTCTTCTTCAACGCATACTGACAGCACCTAAATTCAACACAGGGACAATTACCAACATATACTCAGACCAAATATTAAACCAAGCAAGAGGAAACATTTAAGTTAATATGGAAATATTAAAGTTGCTTCTATGGAAGGTGAAAGCAAGTTGAGAACTGGTGCAAGAGTGGATTTATCCTTTACATGGAAAGAATGAATGGTCTTTAAGGCAGCCTCGAGCACACGCTCTACCAAGCCAACAGTGGTGAGTCACCAACATCCATCATGCTCTGGAGCAAAACCGTGTCCCAGTTTGGACACTCGATTTATACATTTGTTCGTATTAGCTCCAGGCATTGTTATCTTCGAGATGCTTGTCATAGGCTTTTAGGACAGGTTTGCATGTTTATTCAGTGTCCAAGACAGGCTTTCAAAAGCACCCAAGTACTGTGCGCAAGACAGAATGCCAGATAGCAAAAGGTGCTGTAAGAATGCCTTGGCCAAGCCCGCAGCATGGCTACACTATTCTGAAAGCATTTGAAGACAACACCGAGCAAAGGGCATTTGGGCAGATGGTGGTTTAGGTTATACTGGGAGGAAGTTAGCCGCTCCTATCAGGTCCCTTTTATTCATCTTAAATCTGTTAAAAGGATCCCCGATGCGGGTCATTGCTGACCATCTCAGAGGAGATACGCCATCGATCAGAATTCCTGGCCCCAAAGCCAGGAACCATTGATCCTAGATCTTTAGGACAGCATCGCCACCACAATGGCGTAATGCCAGCTAGTTGCCACTTCTTCGCTTTAATCGTTGCCAAGGCTTTCTACAAAGGTTAATTCCAGGGAAGAGATTAAAGGCAACATGACGCAGGATACTTTCCAGCAAGCACCAAGAGCTTGTGTCTAAGGTTAGATGCTCTTCTCTCCCCAACACTGCAGACTACGGCTACAAGAATTCCTGTGCCTAAAGCTGCTATTGCCAAGTCCCCACTCGCTGCAGCCAGCTGTCAAGAGATTTGTTTTCCTAGCAGCAGCTTACTGGAAGATTAACACAATCCAAGAGGAGGAATTGTATGGATACTAAATATTGACTAGGAGTCTCGTTTAATCCTACAAAGGAGTCCTACATCTAAAAAATACTAATGCTGTCAAGTTGCAACATTCAAAAAGGAGACTGCACTGCATTTTAGATAAGTTACAGTGGTCTTACAAGTGTCTACATTTCAGTGCCCTAGAGCAGGTACACAAAGTCTAGTAATGCATTTTAAAGGAACTGCATATTTCAATGGGATTTTACAAGCTTTGTGGACACCCCACGATGTGTCAAGGACAGTTTCTGCCACAACACAGGACCATTATGCCAACCACCTTTCTGGTTTAAAGGTCTGGCACTTCAAGAGCTCAGCGAGGTGGAATAAAGGGCTTCTCAGTGTAGAATCTTTCAGGTAGGTAAATAGGAAAGCCACCGCAATGAGTGTATTTTTATTGTTAAATCTTGTGTTTGCTGCCCCGAGCTGCCTTTGGGCAGGTGGGGCGGGATACAAGTTTTAAAAAAATAAAAATAAATAAAATAAATGAAGCAACTAGGTACTGCTACTTTGCACCAGGTCTTTGGTTTCCTAGACTGAAAATCAGTACTGTGAACTTTAACCCTTCCTTTCTCCTGGTACCTACTCAAAGCAGAAGCACTCTTCTGGGCAGAGATACACAAGATAGTGGGAAATGAAGAAACCCAAAAGATAAGCGTTATTCAACTTAAAAAGGTAACTGTTCTAGTCTCTATGGAAGAGATTTGTCTAGCTCAACCCTCATCACTCAATACCTCTGGGGAAAGGCCATAAGTGTCAACACATTTTTGAAATGTCTCCTAAATGGAGCCCTTGCTTGGAAAAGGTAAATCGAGGTACGTTATGATGCCTGGCCTCAACTTTGCCCCATTCCCTTTCACTCCATCATTAACACCTGCCAACTAGGTTCCAAGGATGAAATTCTCTTACTTGTCCCTTTCTGTTGACACCAATGATTCCAGCTGTCGCCTCATGTGGGGCGGTGACAAATATGGTTTCACCACTGATCCTGTTCATGTAAATACAAGTGCCCGTTTCGAGGTCATACAAGTGGATGTAACCATACTTTGTGATCAGAAACACCACATCATGCTTTTCACTGATCTGAAAGACAGGGGTGAAGAGTTTATCAGCTTTAAGGCAATGGTTTAAAACTGGCTATAGAAAGCCACAGTATTACTAGTTTTGTTGGCCACAAGCAGCACAATGGTGTTTATACAATTACATGTTTTAGAAAACATTGTTTCACAGCAAAGCTTACTCTGTAGAAAAGCAGACAATTAAGCAGCAGACTGACTTCCGAGTCCTTACATAAGCCAAAGTACCTGGACTCCTGTTCTATAAAGGGGAAGGCTAAGCAGCAATTAAAGGCAGCTTACGTAGTTAAATCCAAGGCTTGAAGCGGTGAGCATTAACCAAGCAGCAGCAGCAGTTAAATTTATGCTAGAGTCTCTGTAGTTTTAAAGCATTGCATTTTTCCTAGAGTTATGCCGCCAAGCCAAGATTTCTAGCAGACACACACATCTCAGTTTACCCCCACTGATCTCAGTCCTTTCACATGGTCCTGTCAATATCCCATACCTGCATTGCTACAGGGAAGTCGTTCTGGGCTTCAGGAGGAAAGAAGACATCCACGGCTTTTTTTGGAAATGGCTGGTTCCCCGTTGGTGGCGTGCCAACCTCAATGATATGCAACTGTAGATGAGATTAGAATTAATCCTAATTCTATTAAAAAGGCATATTTTAGTATAATCTGCACACTAACAGCCACATTAGAGCAATCATACCCAGGGACAAGTACTTGGTTTGCAGCCTCCTAGCCAAGCTTATACACACAGTTCAGATTTTAATTAGCAAGGAACCCCTATGTAGATCCAAGCAGTTGTGCAAAAAGGAAATACTTTGCTGATCTGAAATAGTAAATTAGAACAAAATCCTTCCCATACATGTATGGTCATTGGAATTTATGCCACAACGTTGGGTATAATTAGCTCAAAGACTGCTTAAGCTACTTTCTCAGTTTTGCACCGCTTAAAAGCCAATCAAGTACAAGTAGTATTGAGTATTTCTCCCCTGTCCATGCACCCAGTTGAGAAATATCCCATACAAATCAAATTCAAGCATCATTCACTGATCTACAAGATGTCTGGCTTGATTTGTTGTATTTGCTGGCTGATAAGTCAGGCTCTTTCTAATCACAAAGCTTTCTATTCCAATAAGGCAGGGGCGGGGAACTTTTTCCCCTCTCGGGGGCCACTTTGGACATTTGTACAAGCTCCAAGAACTGTATAGACGTTGGGGCAAGAGTGCTTAAAGGGTGCACTCAAGGCAAGCTTATATATCATTTGCATTGCATTCCCTTATTTCTACTCCCTTTCCCCCCAAACCCAGCTCAGTCTTTCAGTGCTTGGAGATAGGAACTGGGTCCAGGAACTCCAAGGGGCCACATTAAAAGCTAGCCACGGGCCCAAGTTTCCCCACTCCTGCAATAAGGTCTAAGTCAGTTCCCAAGTTAAACTTCTCTAGTGGGAGCATCATAAAGAGGATGTTTAGTCCAAATGAGCAGCTAAAGCTCTGCCAGCATAACACACTAAGTGCCTTTGGACCAGAATTTCATAAGCAGAGAAGAACCCCAACTCTTCAAACTGTCTTCAGTCAAAACTGAACACTTATGCCTGACGTTTCTGACTCATCCACAATGCATTTCTTCTAGAACCCCTGCAAGTTGGTGAATTCAGTTAATTTTATGTCTGGAACAAAGCCACCAAAACTCTTCAGGACTGGCAGATGTTCCTGCTGGGAGAGTGCTTTACGATTTAATATATTCCGCTCATCAAGAGCATTTGAAGGTAGTTTTAGAAGGACCAACACTAGCAAAATTGCTGCACAAGCACATACTTTCAATGAGGCACAAAACAAAGGCAAAATTGGTGAGGATGCAGAGAAGGTTTATGCCACATCTTTCTTGAATGGCTTCCAATTATCCGAGCAATTGATTTAAAATCCAGTTTAACAAGGCTAGTGGTTTAGGGCCACAGCTTACCTTTCCACCAGCTTGTCCTCTTACTGCAAAACAGAAGAGAGTGGATTCCTCAGCATTGCCTTCCATCTTGAACTGGGCAAAGCTAGCTGCATGCCACTCAATGGGCTGAGACACTTTTCTATCCACAGAATAAAGCTGCATGGCCCCAACAACACGGTTTTGCTTTAAAGGGGGGAAAAAACAAGTCCATTACGAAGGATTTAATAAATACTGCCATAATTACAGGAGAGAGGGTGTAAAATCTGTATTTCCCAGGAGATGGTTTTTGTTGTATTATGTTTAAGGAAGTGGGGAGTGGAAAGGCCATGAGCCTCGGGGGGGCGGATTGTAAACATGGGGCGCTCTTTTCCATAAGAGGGATACAAGTGGGAGTTGGACGGTATATTGCTTGGGGGAATTAACATGCTTTTGTTATCAATTTTAATTTGTATTAGATTTCTATTGTAAGCCACACTGAGCCTTAAGGGAGTAGGGTGGAATAAAAACTGGGAATGCAAATTTAATTTCTGAAAAGAGGCAAATGAGATGACCATGTAGTAGTTCAATTCTGTGATTACTTAATAGCTGGGTTTAAATTCCTTTGCTAGGAAGAAACAGATGAAAACATTGTTAAACTCTTAAAGACTTACTCCTCAGTCAAAGCTGCACTGGAGACCATTAACTTTAATGAGTTAGCTAAGAGCAAGATTAGCCAAGGATAAAGAACATTCAGACGAGTTTGGCAATATCCAACTGGGGCCCTATCACACAGACAATCCATCAGGATGGTACCTGCGCCGATATGCCAGTCAGAAGCAACCATTTCTGCTTCGCATCTGTACGGTAATTGATGATCTGGCAGCCTGAAAGGCTTGAATGGCGGTCAAACATTTTCACCGGCTGAGATTCTCCTTCCATGCTCCAATGGTACACGGCATTGTCCGTTACAAGGGCAACTGTATTCAGCGAGATCCACTTCCAAAAGGTAACATCATCGGTCATGGTGTGAGCCTTCATTTTACTCTTCATTTCAATATTAAAGATTTGAAGGGTTTTTCCAGCTAAAAACACAAGTACAATTCAGTTAGAGAAGTCAGAATTAAACGCTGCAAATAAGTGATTAAAATAGGCTAGCTACACTAGGTTAGCCAGTAGTTCACCTTACTCTCGGGAGGATGCCGTCATGCATTACAGTGATCAGAAGCAGTTTTAACCAGGCACCACGACCACTTCTGAAGTCAAGTTACATTAATTTGTGGTTCTGGAGACACCGGCTGCTAATTGGTTAAGAAGCAACCAATTCTGAACAGATGCTGGAAACCCAGCTTTGTTAATATCAAAGTTTCAACTTGCAGTGTCTGAGCAATTTTGTGTTTGGCTCATCATTTGCACTTTACTCAAGTTTGGCTTAAACATTTATGAAAAACAGTTGTTTTTAACAGGTCATATATAACCTTGGTTATCGATATGTAACAAGCTTGGTGTACACTGTCTGCATCTGTTTCGAGTACAGAAAACACAATACTGCCACACAGATGGAAAAAGGTTTTCACATGGATGGAAGAAGTCGTCACAAAACAGACACTGGTCAGGGTTTTTGTAGCTTGGTTTCATTACCCAAGATCCTTGGCAAAGGATCTTGACTTAACAGACTTGAGACTTTGGGAAAGTTATAAGGGGGAGGAGTGGTAAGTCAGCCAGTGGGGGTTTATAGCACAGCAGCAATGAGGCCCTACTGCACCTACCAGACCAGACTACTAAATGCAGGCAGTAAGGATTAAATATTCATTTCCAAGTAACTAGGCTTCTGTCCTCTGGCGTTTCTTCTACAAGGCAAGGAATACTAGGGCCATTATTCTGTTGTAACAGAAAATGCTTAGGGATGGCAGAGTTACTACTACATTCTTTCAAATGACATGCCAAAAAGGTTTGGTCCAAACACAAAGATCAAGCTACACTACTGAGATGAGTGACCTCCTGGGATATGCTTACTCAAGACTTTGCTCTAAGATAGAAGGGACTTAAATTGGTTTTTACAAGCCATTAAGACTTGGTTCAAAAAAATGTGAAGCCCCAAGCCTCAGGGTTAAAAAGGTAAAGGCACAACAGTTCCAACAGGGGTCCATATTGATCGAGTCTAAGGCCACTTTCAGACCTTCCCCCCGCGAGCATATTCTGGCTGCAGGAGGGAATGCGCAGCTAAGATATGCGTGGTGATTGGCCCATCTGAAAGCACCCCCACGTAGCTTTGCTGACACATGCAGAGATGGAAATCCAGCTCTGCATCCCTGCATGTGTCGGCCAGCAAAGCCACGCGGAAAGGGGCTTTCAGACCAGCCAATCCCCACACATCCTTCTGTGCATTCCCTCCTGCAGCCAAAATATGCACCCGGGGGGGGTGTCTGAAAACAGCCTTAGTCTCATCAACAGACTAAGCAGCTAAAGGTGTTCTGAGAGATGGGGATTGAAGAGAGGGTACGACGCTGCATCTCTGAGTTGCAAATAGCGTTCACGGTTTGATTTGCTAAAGATGCAAGCTGTTCATCTAATGTCCATGGCTAGCTGTGCACCACTTCATCGTGCAGTTCAAGGGAAGTGTTATCCCTGAAGCAATAGGGAATCCAAGTACAGTTATTTCCATCCCACACAACTGGCAATCACACTAAAGGGCAAAACAACCAGAAAAATTGTAAGAGTCCGAGTCCTGCTTATAAAAAGCTTGAAGTGTCCAAAATATCCTGCTTTAGACCAAAGTGCACTTCTACAGCTCTGTTAAGTGGTACTTTTGAGTGTAGCTGTTAAAACATGGTACCTTCCCCACTCTTATAGACAAGGCTCCCTAGGGACCATCACATACTGGGCCTCGTCAGTTTCTAGACCATTATTCAATCATGTGCACTGTAAGCCCTTAAGCCTTTTGCATTCTCTTTTCATAGAACAGGACAAGAACCAATACAATCAGAATTGAGATAACTCACCATCTGCATACACAAGAAAGCATTGTGTGACAAACAAAATACAACATTAAAACCCATCAGCAAGATGAAACTTAAAAATTTGCCTTTAAAGCAAAACAGAATAGACAGTTAGAGATCAGAACAGGTAAGATTCAGTTTTTGAACTCGATTGGAAGATTTATCAAGCATCTGCTTTAGAAGCTGACCATTTGAGTGTCTAGGTGGCTAGACACTCCTCTATTAAGATATTCTGTTCCAAAGAGAGCAATTCAAGTTTGAACTTGCATTACAGATTACTGAACCAAATAGAATGCAATTATGAATCTGTTACGTAATAGTAGGATTTCTATTCATTTCATATTGGCAAGGTGTGATTAACTGCAGACACCCACAAGTCTCAAGCTACCTTTGAGTTCTAAACTTCTTTCCTCATTCAACTCCCTTTTGGCACACTTCCATCCCTCAAGTGGTAACCAAGAAGGCAGATCTGACAGCTTAGGAGCTGTTATTTTGGGACTCATCTAAAGAATAGTCAAGCTTTAGGGTGTGCACAGGTTTTAACAGGAAGAAAAGGTTGCAGGGGGATTGGGTTAGGGGGAAAAGGACTGACCCCCTTAGTGTGAGAAAGGGGTGCAGTACTTGGGTAGCGGGTGGTGGTCTCCCCTGCTGCCAGGGCATAACAGCTGGAGGGGGGCCAGGGAAGATATCGGTATAAGACCAGTGAAGCGGGATAGGTGCTTGTTGCAGGTCCTGCTCACTAGCCCCTTAGCAGCTGGACAGGAATCGTGATCAGGAGCTCCCTCGAGCCTTCGCTGCTGCTGCTGCTGAACGCAAGATCGGTGGCTAATAAAGCAACAGCTATCCAGGAATTAGTCCTGGATTGTGCCGCCGATGTCATGGGCATTACGGAAACTTGACTGGACCTTGAGTCGGGGCCTATCTTGGCTGACCTCATTCTGGCTGGGTATTCCGTGCCGCATCAGCCACGGTTGGAGGGATTTGGGGCGGGGGGGCGGTGTAGCTATGATTTTTTAGAGAGGTGGTCAGTATGGGGATATCTGGTGCAAACCATGGTAGGGATCGGGGTCCTTCACCTGGTGTTCGATTTGGTGGGGGGCAGTTTGGGGGTGCGGCTCGTATACACCATGCACCTACCTGTACAGGTGCTGAAGCAAGAAGGGCGGCGGTTGGAGCAACAGTGGCATCGTTATCGTACTGAAGCCGACCGATTGCAGCATAGAGCCAGTTTACGAGCATATGCCAAGGCTATGAGGGCAGCAAAAAAGGGGGGTTTCGCTGCTCTCATAGCATCTGTAAAAATCTCACCCAGAGTTTTTCCAGGTGGTACGGGGGCTGGTCAGTCTGGCCTCCCTCCACCTTGGAGTGGAGTGATCTATAGCACGCTGTGATAGGTTTGTGGATTTTGTGTATAAAATCGCTTGTATTCACCATGATTTCGATGCTGTACTTATTACACTAGGGGAACAAGAGGTTATGGAAGTCACACCTTATCTGGTTTTATGGCCACCTCTTGTGAATTAGATCCATGCTCATCTTGGCTAATTAAATCTTGCAAGGAGACAATGGGGCCGTTGCTGGCGGGGGTGGTCAGCGACTCCCTTCGGGAGGGTAGAGTGCCTGGCTGTCTCAAGGAGGCAGTGGTGCGGCCTCTGCTCAAGAAACCAATCCCTTAACATTGACTCCCTCGCCAGCTATCGACCTGTCTCTAACCTCCCCTTTCTAGGGAAGATTATTGAGCGGGTAATGGCTCAGCAGTTGCAGGGGCATCTTGACAGCATCAGTTTTCTTGATCCTTTCAGTTGGAATTTTGTCCAGGTTATGGCACGGAGACTGCGCTTGTGGCCTTGGTGGATCATCTGCACCAAGAAATGGACCAATGTCACTCGACCTTGTTGGTTCTATTAGATTTGTCAGCTGCCTTGGATACGGTTGATCATGAGAGGTTGGTGGCGCGCCTGTGGGACTGTGCAGGGGTGGGCGGGACTGGTTTTGAATGGTTCCGCTCATTCCTGACTGGGAGAACCCAGCGAGTGGTACTCAGGGAGTGTTTTTAATCATACCGAGACCTCGCATGTGGTGTCCCGCAGGGTTCAGTGTTGTCTGTTCAACGTATATATGCAGCCTCTCAGCAGTGACCAGGAGGTTTGCCGTACGGTGCCACCAATATGCTGACACCCAGCTGTACCTCTCTTTTTCAACAGACCCCAGACCCCGTGCTTACTCGGTGTCTGACAGCTGTGGGGAATTGGGTGAGGGCTAATTGACTGAGGCTGACTCCCCACAAGATGGAGATAATGCTGGTGGGTAAGGTGATGGAGGTAACTGGCCCCATCATAGATGAGGTCTGTCCTCCATTGGTTCCCCAGGTGCAGAGTCTGGGAGTACTCCTTGAGGCACAGCTCTGCCTGGATGTTCAGGTGGAGGCTGTGGTGAGGGGTGCCTTTCACCAATTACATCTGATAATACAGCTTAGGCTGCATGTTTCGGACTCTGACCTAGCCACCATCATCCATGCTTTCGTCACCTCAAGACTGGACTATAGTAACGCACTTTACGTGGGGCTACCCATGGGGACGGCCCGGAAGCTGCAGTTGGTGCAGAATGCGGCGGCCCGTCTTTTGGTGGGACTGGGCCGCTGGGAGCACATTTACACCAGTGCCCCATTCTCTGCATTGGGTGCCGATAGTCTTCTGAGCCCGATTCAAGGGGTTGGTTTTAACCTATAAAGCTCTTAACCAGGGCCCCGAGGGATCCGCAGGTCTGCGAATCGCAGATTTCCCGCGGAATTCCCCTCCCCCCGCGGAATCTCCTGCCCCGCTTCCCCCAGCGCAGAATTTCCAGCCTGCGCTGCGGGGACGCGGGGCAGGAGATTCTACGGGGAAAGGGGAATGAACAAACCCTCGGGGCTTCCCCTCCCCAGCCTCCCCAGCAGCCCAGGGCCCTTTAATTTGCTTACCAGGGATGGCTGCAGCAGCTGCTCCGTCCAGCACGCTCTTTTCCTGCTCGCACTTCCTGGCCCCTCCCGACGGGGCTCTCAGGGCGACGC
>QEPC01007512.1:703780-767736 GCA_003113815.1 Sphenodon punctatus | reverse complement strand
GGGGGGGGGGGCACTACACAGGGGAAGGTTTTCTCGGTGGCCGCACCGAGGCTGTGGAACTCCCTTCTGGTAGGGATGTGGCTGGCCCCGGACCTTCCCTCCTTTCAGGAAAGCTGTAAGACTTGGCTGTTCCATCAGGCATTTGGCGAGGGAGATGGGTAGAGGAAGGGAATCATGTTTTTATAATTTTATATGCTAGACTTGTGTTGTTGTGAGCCGCCCCGAGAGCTGCCTGTGGAAGGAGTGGGATATTAAATAAATAAAACTAGCGTTAAGAAATGAGACAGACCCAGAAAATCCATTTACCTGGCTCTCAGAGACTACTATACAAGAGACAAGTTTAGATATTCAACGCTATGCCTGCTGTATGTCCAATATTAGAATGTCAATAAGCAAGCAATCTTAATGATACTAAAAAGCATTCAAAAACATAAGCTTAGGGCAGGAGAGCAGAGAGCAGTTTTCATAATGGCTTTGGAAACAACCTCTATTGAAATGCCAGTCCAGCCTTTAGCCTTGAAAATTATTGTCCACGTCTAACAGAACAAAGTGGAAAAAAATCAAAACCCTATAGCCTCTTATTTAGCTAAACACAAGATACTCTTTACATACCTTTCAGTGCAATGACTTTGCTGGCAGGGTTCATGATCGCACTGTCAGCTGAAATAGGTCTGCGAATGGGGTTGCTGGGATCATTCATGTCAATGATCACCACCTGAGCCTGTTCCCCTACTTTCTCCCGAATGCAGATGAATTTGTCTGACTCCATAGTCAGAGTACTGAAGCCAATGTTTGCTGGGTTAATACCCAGGTTTTGGAGCTAGAAGACAAAGCAAGAGTTTAAGGTCACATAAGATTAATGTTTTATCCTGTACCAGACTAGCCATTGACTATTGGCATCCATTCTGTCTAACAAATCTAATCGGAAATCCCTACCATTTCCATTTGATGGGCACAGGTCTGCACTACAAAACGTAGTTCAAACATTTTTTAACCACACGCTGCAAGACCTGCATCTTCATGGGAAACCTGCAACACCCCACTCCTAACCGGGTAGAAGATCAGCACTGTTCTGCACCACACGGCCAACTCTACATTTCTAAATGCTCTGACATGCAGTTAGGGAAAGGAACATTAGGTTCTTGCCCCTCCCAAATATCAGCCAATGAATACATACCTAGAACACGAGACTTGGGCAACAGCGAGACTGGATTTCCAGGGATCCATGTTGCCCGTTTCCCCATTGGCACCAATGGGGAAAATGCAATGAACATGGGGTCCCTGTGTATTATTTCCAGTAGGTTTTAAGACTCAGGCTTGGCAGAAGCAAGATTTCCTAGTTAAACAGCTTGTCCCTCTCACATCCAACAGGGTGTGAAGGTGTTAGAGGAAGGTTAAGCCTCTTCATCTTCTGCACCTCTGCTGCTTTTGGTTCCAGCTAAAAATCAGGCTACAAGATCAGTTGTTGCATTTTAACATTTCTCTATATAGGACTATGAATACTAGTGTAAAGTTATTCTAAAAAGAAATAACCATTTTGTATGGAGTAGTCACTAAACTTGTAGGACATGGGGGGAACCACATGATGCAAGCAACGTTTCTGAGAAAGCAAGGGTGGAGCTCATACAGTTATTGTCGTAAAACAAGTCACATTTTCCTGTTTAGACCTCATCTACCTCGGAGGAGTTTGGTTGAGCTTACCATTTAGCTTTGCTTTTTAAGAGCGCAAACACGCTTCAAGCTTCCACTTTAACGTTCATGTCAAAGATCACTTCAAGGCCCTAAAGACTAACCTCCAAAAAGGCATTTCTAACTGAACTGGAGGTTTCTTCCTCTGACACACTAACCTAAGTCATCAAGAGGCCATTTCATCATTCCACAATGGGAAATTCACTACCTCACATGGAAATGAGTTCACTTACAGTACTTGGAAGTTAGATCAAGGGTGGGGGGAACCTATTACCTCCCTTTGAGTTAGTACAAACTCGGCAGACCGATACAAGTTGGGGATAGGAATGTGCTGAGAATGGGAGGATCCAGATCATGGAATCATCCATTATCCTTAACTGCATGCCCTCATCCCCACTCACTTTCCTCTGAACTCGCTCTTAGTGAGGCTAGGGACTGATCCAGGAATTGAAGGGCAGAAAATTGGGGAGAGGGGAGACAGCAGGTTGTATATGGCCTATCGACTGGAGGTTCTACTCTCCCATCTAAGTATTTTTAAGATAAGGAAACCTAGGACAGCAGTTCATTTACAAGGTTTGTGAAACTGATATGGGAAGAATTACATTCTCTGTCAAAACTTGACTCAGTCTGTGGGCCACCTTGCCTCTATAGTAAAATTAATCTTAAAATCACTTAGTCCAGAGTCATCACGTTGGTTTCAGAAGGACCTCACGTTATTTTAGGATTAAGTCTTAAGCAAACCATGTTTTAGTACAACAGAAGAGTTACACCAGGCTAAATTTACCACAAAGCTCTCACAGGGTAGCAAATTCAGGAGTTTACTTTAGATTAACTGGCTTTGGGGCAGGGGAGGGGGAAGTCACATGCCATAATCATACTCCGTTCTTTGTAAAAAGTTACCAAATGATGGCCATTTATTCTGGGAAAGTGTTCTACAAGAGCTAGATAAAGCAAAGAAGTTCAAATACTATCCCTGAAGTTAGGTCTTGAGAGCAAAGCAGCTTTGGAACCGTTCTTTTCAAAGGCAATGCATTAAAGGGTGTAATCCAACGTGTAACTGTCCATCTTATCAACTAGGTTTCATTCAGGCTTCATAAATGACTCCACCTTAGCCATTTTGTTATTTTTCTTTGCATACTCTGATAAAAAGGGCATATCATGATGTACAGTACTGTTATCTCCCACAACAGTGTACCCATTAGCTATAGGCATGCAGGAACTCAAGAGGACACTGTAGCGGAACAGTCTGGTGGGCCTGCTGGATCCTTGGGAGGGTTAGAGCGAATAAGGCTGCTGGTATGCCAATTGGGAGTACACCTTATTGGGATTACACCAGCATAAGGGTGTGGCCCAGACCAGCCTCAAGTCAGCTCGAGAAGAACTGCCGAGTGTGCAGCTCAGTGAGCAAGTGGCTGCTGCCAGAAGGGAGGGCTCTGCTCTAAGCCCAGGAAAGGGGCCTTGGTGACTGCAGAGGGAACCAGGGCTCTGGGTGAAGGAGGTAAAGCCAGAGGGTTGCTCTATGAACAACTGAGAGTAAGGCCAGAGCTAGGAGCCTGACCTTGGGCCTCCTAGGGCTGCTGGGGATAGAGGAACATGGCGAGCCTGAGTGGTCAGGACTGAAGATTGTAACCCTGCATGCAGGCAATGTAAATAAAGGAACACGTGGAGCCAATTCCCCGAGACACTCTAGAGATATGGGTTCTGATCCTGCATGACTCACCAGTAGGCAAGTCTCCACCCTGTCTCAGACACGTTAAAAAGGCTTTGTAAACGTCAGTGTTGTCCAGTGGTTTGCCTCTGATTTGGTATTCATAAGCCTTGTTCCAGTCACTAAGTCCCTCCCCCACATTTGGGAGGTAAATTTAACTCATTTACAAGCTGTCTACTGTGGTTTTATTATCGTTTCTAGGACAATTCTAGCTATAATTGTACAGCTGTAGACTATCTTTGAGATATACCATGCTATTCTTTTAGAAGACTCATGTGACTAACCATGTACGTTATGGCTCAGACAGAGACAAAACTGCAGTAAGATTTCCATTTTATGTTGTACAAAAATTCTACAACACATTTGTATAAAAGCTAAGCCACCTTTTATGTGAACATGCATAAATTTCTGCATCTCTTTGAGAAACAGTCTTCCCCTGTCCAATACATTGGTTTTTACTCATCTGAATAAGTTAATCTGTTTTTTTTAAAAAAAAACAAAAAAACATGCTATTCAAGTGCCACCTTTCAATCACTGTTCAACACAAGTTCCTCTTCCCCAAACTGTCTACAAAGAGACCTATGTAGCTATGACAATGAGCAAGCAGCTACTACAACAGGTTGCTTGTAGAACTTCAGATCTTACACCTGTGCTTCAGCCACACACAAGTTCCTCCTGAACAACAGCTTTGTTCTTGCACAACTCAAGAGCCACACCTCATTCACATTTATACAGCTATCATGAACCTTGCCACACCTTTTACTATAAGCATAGACCCAGTGCAGCATTGCAATTCATAACCTTAACTGGTTAAGAGCTCTAAAAGGCAAGCTTTACAGAACAGTTTTTTGCTCGTGTGCTTCACTAGAGACTCGTCTACCTGGTGCTGTACCACGAGCCTCTGTCCAATGTGTTTGCAGTTTGCATACTCCAAACTGTTACCTGCACCCTCCTAGAATATTCCAACAGGACCTTTGAGTCAGATTCCTGTAGAAAAATGGCTGAAATTGAACAGAAATCAAAGTTAAGAGTGGGAGCTCAAGCCAAGTAAGGGCCCAAGAACTCTTAATACACACAACTGAAGGAGAGATGTGCCCCCTCCTTTTGTTGCCAAAAAGATCCCACTGATTTTACACCAAGCATTGTCCTCATTAAGAAACCTGGTTTAATTAGTCCAAGTCCTTTGCTGCACTTACCTACTTGTTATAGTTATTGCACCTCTACCTGAAGAGGTTTTTTACTCATTTCTGCATCTTATATTTGCAGAGTCGAAGGGAGTGAACAGGGTAGAGATATGTCTGGGTTCAACACCTGTTCCCATCCACCAAATATTTATTCTTTTCTTACTAACTACAGGACCACCTCCTCCCTTATACGCTCTTGCAAGTTCCATCATTGCATCACATCCATTCACCCAGGGTGTAAAGAGTAAAGACATTCTTTGGTGGCTGCTCCATGGCTCTGAACTCCCCTCCCCTAGAGGTTTGCCAAAGTCTAAACATCTTATGGCAGGTGATGCAAGACCCATCTATTTGGCCAGGCATTTAACAGGCAGGATTAGGCTATGGGGTATTTTTTTTTTATAAACGAGTTTGTATTTTATATGTAGATTTATGGAGCTGCCCCTGAGCCTTTGAGAGACTGGCAGGGCACAAATCTAAATAAGATCTTATAATATAAGTAAGATTTCCATTTTATGCTGTACAAAATGCAGTAAGATTAGTATTGCTTTGCACTGGTCTTAACAGTTGCTGTGATTTAATCTTCATGGCCCTGAACTGAAGAGTTCCCCTTTTTATTCTATTACCAACAACTGCGCCATGGCAGATGGTAGTCAATCTTAGTGCAGACCTGGCTTAACCACCAATGCATCCAGGCAACCTGCACTCAAGACAGATTTACCTTAATTATGACCAAGAGTACCATCTGCCAGAAATAGTGAGGTAGCAATGCTCTCTGACAGTGCCACAAGTTGTCCATGTGCATCACAAGTAGTATGTGAGTCACTTTATTATGCAATTGTAAAGGTGATAAGAGGGTGCAGTTTTTTTATAACAGTCAGTTTGGTATCAGCAAGAGGTATGACCACTTTGAATTGCTCCACTCCCTTCGATTCCGGGACTCTGTCCTCAACTGGTTCTCCTACCTCTGACCACTCCTTCAGTGTAACTCCTCCCCCCTGCCCCCCTCACTTGGGGTTCCCCAAGGCTCCCTCTTCTCTATCTACACCCATTCCCTAGGCAAACGCATTGCCTCCCACCGTTTCCAATACCACCTATACACTGACACTCAACTCTCTCTCTACACTCCTCCCTCCCCCCCCCACCCCACCCCCACCCCCGTTCAAGCTCATCTCACCAACTGCCTCTCTGATCTCTCCGCCTGGCTGTCTCAACACCAACTCAAATGGAACATGGCAAAACCTGAACTCTATCTTCCCTCCCAATCCTTCCTCTCCCTCTTCCCTGTCAATTGCCATTGACGGGGTCTCCATCCTCCCTGTCCCCCAAGCCCACAGCTTGGGCTTCATCTTCGACTCGCACCTTACCTTCAAACCCTATACTGACTCCGTTGCCAAGCCTGCCGCTTCTCCCTTCACAGCATTGCCAAGATCCACCCTTTTCTGTCTGTCTCCTCTGCTAAAACTCTCATCCATGCCCTAGTCATCTCACGCCTTGACTATTGTAACCTCCTCCTCACGGGCCTTCCCCGCTCTCCCCTTATCTATTCAAAACTCTGCTGCCAGGATCATCCACCTAGCCCATTGCTTTGACCATGTGCAGTCTCTCCTCTCCACTGGCTCCCTCTTCCTGAGCACATTCTGCACAAGCTCCTTGTATTCACCTACAAAGCCCTTCACAACCTTGCTCCCCCCTACCTCTCTGCCCTGATCTCCCTCGGAACCCCTGTTCAAGCACTCCGCTCCTCCTCCATCCCCTCCCTCACCCTCCAACCACCTTCGTCCCTTCTCCCTCGCTGCCCTGCACACCTGGCCCCCACCCTCCACACCTTCAAGTCCCTCCTCAAAGCCCACCTCTTCTGTTCCACCCTTCCTAACTCCTGCTAACCATTCCCACCCAGGATTATCCCCCTCCTGCTATCTGTAAACTCCCAATTTACACAATCTTGGCTTGATTGTGGTATCTGAGCTCTCACATCCTCATGTATGTTGCATCCCTTGTCTCTCACTCTGATTCCCCTCCCCTGTCTTTAGATTGTAAGCTCTCGGGCAGGGACTGTATCTATCATTCTTTGTAAAGTGTCAGCTACATTGCTGGCGCTATATAAATGCTAATGCTAATAATAATCTCTCTCCATTTGACAAGTGGTGAGGAGGGCAAAATTTGCAAGGTATTTAGCATGGTATAAGGCACCGATTGAGAGCTCTCCATAACTAATCTGCTGTAAACGTATTCCATGCTTTTTGTACTACCTAAATTCCATTGACTTCTATTCCAAAAAGCATAGGAAGGAGAGACCAGTTAGACTGCAGGCCACATAATAGTTAAAAGCTACCACCTTTGAGATAATTTCTTTGTATCCCTGCTTGAGTATCAAGGTATTACTAGCAAAGCAATGTACTTAACACAAGACTCCATCACTAATTGAACAGTAACAAATTAAAGATCTTTTTATGTTTCTGACAGGCAATGGAGCTTCTTGGTTGAGTGTACAATTTTATAGAATGAGTTTCATTGTAACAGAACTGTAGGACACTAAGTAGTTATTCTCCTTATTACTGCAAGAGCCCAACTACTTGTCCATCTCTTTAAAAGCTCAGGATGTTCAACTAGGCAATACAAGCAGTCTTACCCTAGATTGGCAGTGATTAGGGATGCAGCAATCCAGGTGTGAGTTCATAAATAACTATTTTATGAATGACAGCTTCCCGTTGTTTTAGTGTTTCATAAGAACACACCAAGTAATTGCTTGCATGCTATGACAGCCATGGAAAAGGAGTTGAGCACATCTAGCATTATCTAGAGTTAAACATTTGTGCACTGGTGCAGGCATCATGCATATACATGTTTTTACTTATCTGCATTTTAACTCCATGCTACAGAGTTTAGCAACTTAAAATTAGGGCATGTAGATTTCAGATTTAGAAGCACTAGTACCAATATTATTCCAGCCTTTCAATTTTGATAAAAAGTTCAATAAAAAGCTTTTTGCAAACTATGAAATGCCACACCAGCTGTAGCCATATATTCAATATAGTCGGGAATGTGCAGCCATTTTGCCTCAAGACCTGTTATCAGAGACCTTTAGCTCTGCCAAGTTTCAGCCTAAGAGACTTGTATTTGCAGACACGCGGTAACTTTGTTTAGGTTTGTCTTTTTTAAACTGATAAACGGAACTTCTAAGATTTTCTAGTCTGCTAGCACAAGTTTGAAAACAAAGTACACCAGCACAGGTCTGAAGTCCAGCCTTCTGGCTATTTAATAAACCCCTACCCACTTCCCCCTCCCATTGCCAACCACAGGGAACCAAAATGAGTTATCACATGCAACAAGCTTTTGCAGCACAATGTTTTCTGTATGGGAACAGAGACCATAACCCAATTTGTAGAGCACACACTTCTGGGTTTGCAACCAGTCTCCCATTGAACTGCATAGGTAGGTACTATTAGTACAGTTTGCAACCACCTTCACTATACACCTGCAACTCTATAATCAAGACTACCTCATGAACTAGGTACCTTCACACTAGCAAACCTTGTAACAAGCGCAGCAATTACTTGAGAAAAAGGAGTTAGAAGTGGAATAGGTTTCTCAACTGGTAGCCATGGAAAGCTAGTGTGATGCAGCCAAGTCTCCATGATCCAAGTGTGCAAATCATGATGCTATAGTACAGATTTGCTAGGCTCATCTTCTGGAAGATAAAGATGCCCCCCAAACTCAAGTCTGGGTGCTTGGTTGTTACCCAGAACCATTCAACATATCTAACCAAGGGAACGAGTGGCATGTCTTTCATTACAAGTCATAGGTGAACAGTAAATTGATAGAGTGGGGGTGTGGCACAGGAATGGGGGCTGGGCAGGGGTTCTATATGGCTTCGGAAAACCTGGGGGGCACATGCCCCCCTCCCCACCGTTGCCTATGACAAGACTGATATTTAAAATGCAGTCGGTCTACAGCAGCCGTGGGCAAGTGGCAGCTTGGGAGCCACAGCACCTCTCACCAGAAATGGCTGCTGGGGGGGGGGGGGCGCATCCATGCAGCAGCCACAGGAGCAAGAGAACCGAGCCACCATTTCCAATCCTGGAGGATGTGGGAGTATGCCGCAAGCCGCTATTACTGCTGCCCTCACTTGCCAAGGCTGCTTGGGAGCCACACAAGCGAGGAAGTTTGCGGTAAGTGCTGCCCTGACCCCAGGGGTAGTTGTGATCAACAAGGCACCTAGCTTCCTCTGATGAAAAACCAGAGATTGTGTCTTTTTCAAGAGAATCATGGAAAACAGCAAAAAGGTCCAGGCTTGTGAGGGGGGAAACTGCGAGCCCAGGGGCAGCGACAATACCGAGTGCAGCTGAGGAGAAGCAACCTGAAGGCACGTGCTGTTTTGGGGGGGAGGTACTATGAATTGGGACCGTCAGGTCTTCTGGACCTTGGGAAAAGGGGACAGGAGGTGGGCCTAACTGGGCTCATAGCAGCTTCCCCAAGTGGCAGTGTGGTATGGGGCCATGCTGGGAGGAAGAGGTAGCAGCAGAGGGGAAGCAACCGAAAGACCTGTGCTTGGGGGGGGGGGGGGGGGGGGGGGGGGGGGGGGGGAAGAGGAGGTGCTCCGCATCTGGAGGGAGGCCACAGACCTTTAGTTTTGAAGAAGGGACTGTTGGTGGGACAGGTAGCTGCAAAATTGCTTAAGTGAATATATTCCAAGAAAATGTGGTTCTAATACCTACATATATTGTGTTAAGGGAAGGGAAAGTCAACTACTGTTTACATTTAAATTGCAGAAAAACAGGGATTTTTTAAATCAGAATTTATCTTTTCTGTGACAAAAAACTGGAAATTCTCTAAAACTAGGAACCTTGGTGATCAATGTGTCTTCTGCTCTCAGGAATATGAAGGTTTTGGTATGCAGCTCTCTGGCTTGGGAACTTCGCCCACCCTTGGTCTAGATGCACTCCGTAAGTTCTAGTCACCCCCCACACCTCCTTAAACGCAATTTTAAAATCCAATGTTGGTTAATACAAAGCTATGGTCAGTGGTGCAGTAAGCCCAACATTGAAAGCTCTTATTAAGTAAGTTTGCAACTGCCAGCATCTACTTTCAGAAGCTAACAGAGCTAGCATCCCAGTGAAATGTTTACACAGCCTTGCCAATAGAATAGCTAGTATAATTAAGAGGACATTGGATAGCAACACATGACAAACTTGAGTCAAAACTGTTAATCGAGCTAAGAATCCCATTCACTTTCCCCATTAGAAATTCCTACTAGCCTTCTAGTGAAGAATTTGGGTACCTTTAAAGAACCTTTTACACTGCACTTCAAAACACGGTAGTCTCATGGATACCACTTTTGGGCCCAAACCAATGAAATTTACAGGGGTTGCCCAAGTAGTAGTCAGTAGCCTGGGTCTTTCAGATGAATGGGGTTTCATAGGACAATAATGCACCAGTTTGACTCCTTACACCCCCTTCATAATGAGCCCTGGTTTTGTTAGACTAGACCAGAGGTTGTGGACAAGGGACAGAAAACACTTGCCCATGGAGTCATTTCTACCACTATTGTGCATTATTGGATATTTTAAGCCATGGTGCCAACTGCCAGCTCTAATTCAATCAATTGAGTTTTTGTTGTTGTTGTTTTAATCTACCCTAGTCCCTGAAGAAGAGCTACACTACAGAGTAGATCAATTGTTCACCTCCTATCCAAAAAAATTGTATCTATTTTTATTTTCAAGCATTTTTAACCTGCCCATCCTGCCATAGGCAGTTCTGGGCAGCTCACAACATTAAAAACAACTTTCAAAATATACAACAAAGGGAGGTATAAAAAAAATCTCCAACCAGCCGCCACCCTAACCCATCCGTCCCCCCAAAAGCCAGGTGAAAGCCACATCTTGCAACAATGTCAAAATGAGGGGAGATCCAGGGCCAAATGGGCTTCCACCAGCAGGGAGTTCCACAGCTGTGGGACAGCCCTGAGAAGGCCCTCTCCAAAATGATCTTGAATTGATTAAACCTAGTCCATACCTCTCTCCACTACTGCCAGAAACAGCGATGAACCACAAGGAAAACACTCCATGAATACAAATGCTTATGCACCCTTAGGAGCCCTACATGCCACTGTTTAGACTTACACAAGACATTTTTGGTTTTCCTGGTCTTGAACTAATGTACGAATGGTGGCTGGGCTAGTAATTTGACTGTATGGCTCTAACGCCTCCCTGCTCTCTTTTCTAAGCCCAACTCCCCCTCAAATATTTATGCGGTAGTTTTAAACTTGACAAAAGATGAGAATGCCTTTTATTTTTTTACAGCAGACAGTGAAGTTACAAAAACCCTTCCTTGGAGGAGTTTCACAGCTGCAGAGTTCCTTTTTTAAAAATATATATATATATAAATAATTACACACACAAACGACTCGGCTTGTAACTTCCCAACTATTTCTACAGGTATCGGCAAGTTGCTAGTTGAGTTAATGCAACCAGTTAGGCACTAAATTTACTTGCATGTAAAAGCATTTTAAAATGAATTAAAGAAGTCATGCTCTAGTAATCCAATACTGCTATGCCTCTCCCATCCTTGGGATATAGATGCGCTTTACATTTTAAAGGCTCATTTGAGTAAAGATCTCATGCTCATTTACAGCCAGTGCACAATTACCAAGATAATAGAGCAAAGCAAGTCCCAATTGCTAAGGGCATGACACATGGTATTTTCACACAGAGCTACTCCCGTCTAACGGAACACAAAACAGTATTTCTTGGATGCAATCAACGACTCAACACTCTTGCAGGGCATTTGAGGGGTCCAGGGCACCAGGGAGCAATGTAGCAATCATGGTTCAGGGTCATGCATCAGCATCTATTTTTTGAGGGGTCAAGGGTATAAGGTGGGGGGCACAAAAAACAAGGTGAAGAGACAGCTAAGTATGCAGCACATTAGTCCCAAGCTGGATATAGGGATTAGATTTGTATATTCAATCTTGTATTTTTGATTTTGTAATGCTGACAATAAAAAAAAAATTTTTTTTAAAAATAGCAGCTTACTGTGTGCAAATCCAGTCTACAGCAAGAAATTTAAAAAGTTCCCCTTAAAGAATGGCCTCCAGTTAAAGATACATCAGCTAAGTGCCTTCATAACTATGAAGTTTTCAATTTTTACTGATAAGTGTCTACGGATTTACCCTCAATATACAATGAAAAGAGACTACTTTGAAAACTAAACCATTTGCCTACATACTACTGTAGCATGGGTATCCAAGCATCACAAAAGACTGCATCTTTATTTCCTAGCGGTAAGACCACTCTACAGGGAAGTCACCATTTTAAAAATCAGCCTAACCCATTCAGCAAGTACTTCCAACGCCATTCCTGGTGGTCTCCAGATTGTTTTTGAGGACACCTGCTGGCGGTGCTGCTCTCCTGTAGCGGCACTCTGCCATTAGTGGAGCCATGTGGTCAGACATCACTTACCATTTTCTTCATCCTTTCTTAAAATTGCTCTGGAGACTCAACTAACATTTCCCCTTCAGCTAGATTTTGGGGGGCGGGGGGCAGCTCAAATCCTTAGCAGTACTAAGAAATCCAACCACATCTTGAATGATTAAGGAAGGCCAGCTTTGCCTGTCTGGCTGCGTTTACCACCACCCTAGCTCCAATTAGCCAAAGAACTAGAAGGTAGTCCCACACAACTTCCTTCAATGGAGAAGGGTGCCAGCCAATGAGCCTGAAAGGCTGCAGTTGCGGAGAGTCTTCAGATGAAAGCCAACCGAAGGCTAACACTACTGCAAGTCATTTAAACTGTGGCAGGCACACAGTTCATAGTGATGCTCACATCAATGAAGCTGAAGCAGCAATAAAGCACAGCAGAGAAAAGGCTTTCACACAAGATGACTTAGTTTTAGCTATTTCAACTGCAACAAGAATGTGTTCTATCAAGGATCACCTTAAGGCCTTTAGCTGCCATTGTTACAGTCAGTTATTGGAAAGCAATACAAATGCAGTATGTTTGTCCTTGTGCTTCAGGATTAGGTATAGAGAAACTAACAGGTCAGGTGGGGGAGATCATCTTTGTTGGTATGCACAAGTGCCAGTACAAACTCCATCAGGGTAGTCCTAGGACCTCAAGTTTCTCAGCTGGTTCATAAATGAATTGATCTCAGACCTTTGAAGGAAGAGGTAGCTTTTAGGTAAATACTGCTGCAGAATTCTAGAAAAGCCAGGTTGTATCTTGTAGCTTTCAAGGAGGAAGAGGAGGGAAACCAAGGTTGGCCAAATGCTATATCTTCAAAAACCAGGCTATAGTATGGGAAGAGTACAGGTGGAACGGCACAGATCTTATTGTGGGATCTGTCATTTTTATAGCACAAGCAAAGGGCATATTTACTGCTGGTGTTCCATGAAGTACTGCTGTGCTCCTACACTATTTCTGCAACTAAACATTGCTTAGTCTTGCAGAATTTGTCTCATGGACAGCTGTATTAATACCAGCTTTAAGCATTTGATGTTTGACTCAATTAGTAGCCAAGTTACACTGAGTGTTTAAACCCATTAATTTTAGACTACAGTATCTCAATTCAGAGAGAGCCATCGCCATATTAGTCCCAAGTGACAAAGTGGTTCCAATGATCTTTTATTGGACCAATTGTTGGTGGAAATAAGCAAGCTTTCAGGCCACACAGGGCCCTTCCTCAGGCCTACAGCACAGCCATTAGGAATATATAAACTGAGCATGGGTCTTGTGTGGCCTGAAAGCTTCCTTATTTCCACCAACAGTTGATCCAATAAAAGAGCTTTTAAAATACTCTGTCTCCATCTTTTGGTGTCATTCAAAGACAGACATTGCTATGGTGAATAGTTTCCTAAGCAATAGGCATTTGGGGTCATTTACACTCAACTGCTATCCCTAAAACCCTTTTTGGCTTAAAGTCATGAAAGTGTATTTAAAAAGCTGACCGCAGCAACCTTGCCAACGTCTTCCTGGGGGGAAAAAGTCAGCAGATTCCATCATAAGAATGCAGGGTTTTCACTGAGCTTCCATCTCAAAGGAAAAGCAAAAAATGCTGAGAATGCAGCACTCTAACTTTGTCACTGGACAACAGGACACAAGCCATTGTTCTTATAGGGGAATGGGGTCCCCCCCATGACCAGTTTATCTTCATGTTATCAGGAAGTTGAGCAGCCCTATGTGATGCATGATTTATGTTTGTTTTGTGGAGTCTTTGTATTAGGATCGCTTTTCTTTGTGCACTGTTCCCTGGTCTCCTGCACTCTCTCATCGCTAGATAACTTTGAGTACTAGACTTACCAAAAAAAGCTGTCTGGCACTTGTCGTTCTACTTAAGATGTGTGGAATAGACAGCCTTTGGTGTTAAACTGTGGGTGTTCACAAATGAGACAATGGCCCCCAGAGTCCAGATTCAATCCATGCAGACCCCTGGATGTATTTGAGAGTTTGGGCAACCCCCTATTTACAGGTTTAGCATGGCCGAATACACAGGCAAATTTTCTTCCCTGCCATGCTCCACCCACCCCACTTCCCTTTTCAGTATTCCATAAGAACCTAAGTAAGCGTCGTACTGGGTCAGACGAACAGACCATCAAACCCAGTATCCCGTCACTGAGAGTGGCCTGTCTCGTGGCAAGTACCCAACAGGTCACAATGAGCAATCCTGTTGTTCCAGCCCCAAAAAAGTGGTTATGTCCCCAAAGCCTACTTGCCCAAATAGCCATTAACAGCCATCTTCTGCCATGAGCTTATCCAATCCTTTTTAAAAACTAGCTACACCACCAGCCTTGACTACTTCCTCTCCCATTAAGTTATGCTCAGTGGGGAAAATACAAACTCTTGTTTTAATCTGCTGCCAGTTAGTTTCATGGAGTGTGCCCTTTTTCTAGTACTGTTAGATGGGGTAAATAACTGTCCCCTATTTACATGTTCCACACCACTCATGATTTTATAAACTTCTATCAACTCTCTTCCAAGAGCCCCAATCTATCAAGCCTCTTCATAAGGCAGGCATTCCAAGCCTTTGATCATCTGTTGACCTTCTCTATAACTTTTCTAATTCTACTATGTCTTTCAGATGGGTCAACTAGAACTGCACACAATACTCTAGGTCATCATACCATAGATTTACACAGAGGAATTAAGATTCAGTTCTCTATCCTTTTCCAAATTACCAACATCATTTGCTTTGACCGCCACCATACACACTAAACTAATGATTTCAGTGTATTTTCCACAATGACTCCAAATTCCTCTTTGAGTGTTAACTCCTAATTTAGAACCCAGCATTGTATACATAGTTTGGGTTATTTTTCCCTGTGCGCATTACCTTGCACTTGTCCATATTAAATTTCATCTGCCACTTAAGATGCAATTACCCAGTCTCGCAAAACCCTCCTGCGATTTATAGTCTGCTTGTTTTTTAAGTACCTTTAATAAGTACCTTTCATCTGCACATTTGATCACCTCACTCTACTCCCTTCTCTAGATTATTAACATATTAAACACCAGTCCCAGTACAGAACCTGGGACACTCCACTAGCTACTGCTCTCCACTGAGAAAACTGCCAATTTAGTTCTAGTCTTTGCTTACTTGTTTTTAACGAGTTGCCAATCTATGATAGGACACTGCCTCTTATCCCATGACTATTTAGTTTCCTCAGGAGTCTCATGAGGGACCTTATCAAATGCCTTCTGAAAGTCCAGATACACTTTGACTAGCTCACCCGTAACCACATGTTTATTTACACACTCAAAAAATCCCAATATAAAGACACTACTTTGCTAAATCCAAGTTGACTCTTCCCCATTATGCCATGTTTATCAATATGCTCAGTAATTCTGTTCTTAACAGTTTCCACCAGTTTGCCTGGCACTGACATCAGGCTCACCATCATGACTCACAGCAGTGGCAAACTGTGGGAAGTAGTAACTACATCAGCTGCTTCTTCTGCGGAAGACTCCAGGAGGCATTCTAGTACCTGCTATCCCCACCCACCCAAGAACGGGATATACCTGGGTTTATGCCTGCAGCTGCATTAGCGCTTACCACATTCTTTTCTACCTCCTCTACAGAGGTGGCATCTGGGTCCTCCATGCCGTCAACAAGAACCTCAAGTGGCTCCTCAAACAAGGACTGGCTCTCAATGGATACACCACAAGAGTCACGATGCCACATCAAGCCATGCTGGCTCCAAGGTGGAGACAGACATGGATGGATGTCTTCCAGCAGTTGTGGTTGCAGTGGGAGCTCCATATCCACTCACTTTTGACCCCTCACAAAGGCACAGACATACAGGTGGGACGCAACAATGGCTCCATTAATGCAGAGGAAAAAGGTCAAAGACCTTGTAATATGGCAATATTTGCCTCCATCCCAGTTCTGCATGTTAGCGCTCTACAGGATCTCCCTGAGTGGCCTTCAGTGAATCCAATTGAAATTAGAAATCTATTAGAACAAATTCCCTTGGGGAAGGCACCTGGTGGTGACAGAATTATTGGTGATCTGCTAAGGGATAAAATTGATTGGTGGCTCCCCATTACTTGCATCCTGTGATATGCTATAAATTCCTCAGGCTTAGTTCCAGCTGGGTGGATCAGTATTATCCTGATTTTCAAAAAGGGGAATAGAAATCTGTCATCAAATTCTAGACCCATCAGTCTAATCAATGTGATAGCCAAAGTGTATGCCTGCTATTTACTACTCAAATTGGAGGCCTGGCCAAGTGTAGCCTCCTATTTTCTGGAGGAACAGGCAGGTTTCCAGGCTGAACATTCCACCCTCGGACCATTGTTTCACCTTGATGTATCTGATTGATAAGTATGTCCTGGTTAGAAGAGGCTCTTTTTTTTGTTTTTCCCCTTTTGTGGATCCCAGGGCATTCTGATTCAATAGAAAGGAAGCTTCTATGGGCAAAATTATCCTCTACAAATATGGATAGAAGATTGATTTGGTACAATCACTTTCCTCCAATACTCAGCTGAAAGTTAGATTCTCTCCAAGAGGGCATCTCACAGATGTGATACCTGCTACAAATGGGGTGGAACAAGGCTGTGGTTTGGCTCCCTAATTTGTTTATAAATGGAATAGTTTCAGAACTTAACAGCGATTTTTTTTCCTGTTGCTGTACAAAATAGGCACCTGTCAATATTGCTCTACGCAGATGATATGGTTTTAATCTCCAATGCCAGGTTGGGCTTGAAGTGACTTTTGGCAGCTTTGGGATCTCTGTAAAACAAACCATCTTTTAATTAACTATGAGAAAACTAAAGTTCTTGTAGTAGCCAAAAGATTTCGCCAATTTAACTGGGTCCTTGACAATGTCAAGTTAGAAAACATTAAATTTTATCCATATTTGGGGTTAACTTTTTCTGCCTTTGGCACATGGTCCAAACATGCTGATCATATGAAAATTAAGATGGATCAATCTCTAGGTGGTCTCTTAAAATTTTGGAGAACAGATGGCGGGAAATGTATAGCCCCTGTCTTAAAACTGCTTGATAGGAAAGCCAGTCCCCAAGCCCTTTATGGTGCTGAGGTTTGGGGCCCTTTCCTAAGATCTAAGATGGAGTTCTTTCAAAATCAGTTTCTCCGAGCAATTCTTTCTGTGCCGAAGAGCACACCGGCTGCCCTTGTGCAGCCAGAAACAGGTGTATTACCTGTGGAAGTAAAATTAGATCTGGCCCAGATCTCCTTGTGGCTAAGGGTGCGGTGCATGACTGAGGCTAGATTACCAAACCTCTGTCTTGCAGAACCCGACTCTGCACTGTCCACGTTTTTGTGGTACAAAAAAATGATTCCTCTGGTTGTTGGGGCAATCTATGGAAGTTCAGACTTCCCTTTCCAATTCCAGAATTAAAGCCCTGATTGTGAGACAACGGATGGATTTAGCAATCGTCAAAGAGACGAAAGAGTGAAAAATTGAAGTCTGTACCCCTCTCTGAACATTTTAAGGTAATTCCAGGAAGAGAACTCTACCTTACTGCTTTGGACTATTTGTACCTAAGAAGGGCTTTAACGTTGCTTAGGTCTGACCTGATCCCCTCCAGGGTGTTGAATGCGAGGAGAAATGGGCTTCCGTACTCCTCTAGATTATGCAGCTGCTCTCTGAACCAAATTGAAGACTTGCTCCATCTGCTATTTATCTGCCCCCACAGAAACATCGCCATAGATTTTTGGCTGCTGCACTTCAAAATAGATCATATTGGGCCCCCCAGAAGCTGATAATCTTTTTTCTCTCAGTAAATGACTTATGATGCAGGCTCTTGCAAATATGGTCATGGCCCTAATCAAAAGTTGATCTTTATATAGTAGGCTTATATATTCATTTTTTTTGTTTAATTTAATTTTATGATTAGTATGTGTATTCAATTTGTTTAAACTTTATATGTTTCATTACTGTAACTTTGTTGTTTCAACTTATTTACATGGTTAAGTTTGTTGTTTCAACCTTTGGTTAAGACAATTAAAAATTATTATTATTCTAATTGCCTCCCATGGCTGGAGGCAAAATTGTTGTCCAGAATCTTTGTAGCTGCACCTCAAGTCCTTGGCCCACTGCCGGTACTGGTTCATGTCCTGGGTGCAGTCGTGCTGCACCATTTGGACCAAGATCTGTTGGAACACTGCCTTGTTTCTGCAGTACTTCACCAGGGTATACTGGACCTTCCGCTCCCCCACCCCCTAGAACAACGAAGGCCTTGCAGCATTGGCAGGAAGATTGGTAGGCAAAGAGCAACTGTTGTTGATTAATTATTATTATTATTATTATTATAAACATTTATATAGCACCAGTCATGTGCTTGGTGCTGTACAGAAACATACAATAGATGCGGTCCCTGCCAGTGGCTTACAATCTAAAAGACAAGGAGAGGGAGACAGGGAGAGAGGACATTGGGAGAGACAGGGGAGAAGACAAACAGACATTCAAGCAGATGCAAAGTCTCAGGTGCGTGTGCATGGCTTGGTTACAATCAGGATGGTTGCAGCAGTCTGCAGAGGAGGGCAGACTAAGTATACGGGGAATGACTAGCAGGCATTGGGAAAGGCGGCGAGGAAAAGGTGGGTCTTGAGGAGGGATTTGAAGGAGTGGAGGGAGGGGGCAAGGCGGATGTGGGTAGGGAGGGAGTTCCAGGCATGGGGGGCAGTGAGGGAGAAGGGTCGAAGGCCGTTAGATGAGCAAGAGAAATGAGGGAGAGTGAGGGAGGGAACAGCGGAAGAGCGGAGAGCGCGTGCAGGAGAGCGTAGGGAAATTAGGTCCGAGAGGTAAGGGGGAGCTTGGTAGTGAAGAGATTTGAACGTGAAAACCAGGAGTTTAAACAGGATACGATCAGGAATGGGGAGCCAATGAAGAGAGAAGAGGCCTCAGCCAAAATACAAAAAAACGGCTATTGCACAGTGATAGTAGCAGTACTGGTTGTTGCCTGGCTGTCTGTTTTGAGTCATGGACCCAGCAATGGGTATATCTTCTGCCTTCTCAGGGAAGACTTGCAACAGCTCAGAAAGGACAATTGGAATTGTCTTTCTATTGCTTCTGAGGGAGGTTATTTGGATGTAGTGAGTGTTCTCCCCATGGTCAGCAGGAGGCAGAACCAACGTACACCTGGAGATTGAGGGTGTGCTCTCCCTGTGCATGCCCAGTTGAAACATAGCCGATGGATCAAGGACGTCTCAAGAAATGAGAGAAACAAAACACCCCCTCCAAAAACAGGAGTAAATCTAACTAGCCGTTGAGGGTCTAAACATGTCACTGCCATCCCCCAGAAAAGGTCTGGGAGAACTAAGGTCAAGAAGGAACCGGTTGCCAGCACGCTACCCCAGGGAGGGCTGAATAACCTCCCTCAGAAACAATAGAAAGACAATTCCAAAGGTAAGGGATCCAATTGTCCTTTCTATGGCTTCTTCGTTCAGTTATTTGGATGTAGGAAGGTAACAAAGCAGTACCCCTCATTCGGCATTGGGTGGGACGTAGCAGAAGGCAAGCGAAACCACAACCCCAAGAGTCCCTTTATTCTGGAATAGTTCCCTCTATTCTGGCCAGCACCCCATCATCTTTTGCAGGGCGTCCAGCTGGAGTTACTGGATAGGGTCTATGGTGGAGGTCCCCCTTACTTGGTGGAAGGCAGATGAGGCTACCTTCCCCATCCTCCACCTCTGATCTGTTGTGGGAGGCCTCCTCCTGCTCATGAATGCAGGCCATGGTGTGGATCTGGGCAGTAGGAGCTGCCGCAATTTCAGGTTTTTTCTACCATTTGTTGCTGCGCCGTGGCAGAAAGCCACCCAGCAGGTTTTGGCAGTCTCTGCCATACTAGCAGGCACCCCTGGCTGTGGGGGGCACACCCAGTGGGACAATTCCCCATGCCTGCTCTGCCCCAAGCCGTACCTGGAGGCCAGCAGCAGAGGCTGCTGTTTAACATCAGCACCCAGCAGGCAGTGTGGAAATCAGGGAGGGTTAGCCCTCCGTTTCTAGCTAAGCACCCCGCTCCAGAGAGCTTTAGGGACTGAAAGTTCTGCTGGGTGTGGCACACCCATGTTCCAGTCCTGTGCTGATCCCAGGCAGACTTTCAACTGGGGATCAAGGGCATGCTCTCCCTGTGCGTACCCAATTGAAAGCCAGTGCTGTCTCCTGCTAGCCATGGGGGGAAGAACATTCCCTACGTTTGAATAACTGGACGAAGTCGCCCTAGGAAGAGCAAGCACCTGGCACATGCTGCCAGTCAGGAGGAGCTGCAAGAACATCCATTTGAAAACAGCACAGGGTGCTTTTAAAGCAGATATTACGTGCATGCCAGTGAGCAGGAGTGGAGAGGGGCTGGGAGTGAGAGCTCTCTAGGCTTTTTTGCCTATGACTATGGAACTGGTAACCTGTAGGCACCAAGGCTCCACACAACCTAAATGTGGGGACACAGACACATGGATGTATGCATGTGCCTGCAAATCAGCCTCCACAACTCCAGGAGCCACTGTGAGTAGGGGCTGCATGTCCAGAGGGTGGTGGCAAACTGGTATGGGCTACTGTCATTTGTTAATACCCTTTATTTCCATTATGAGGGATGGTATGTACAGAGATCCACTGATCAGTACAGCTTTACAGCACAGAGTTCATAGGGGAGCCTATGCTTATTACGCAAGGGCTGTCAGCACAACTGAGTAGTAGTTGCCAGCATTACTGTTTGAAATTTTTCATTGTGCCATCTAGCTAGAAATCAAGACAGTAATTCATGCCAAAGTATCCTGAAGACACTTGGCATTTATGGGTAAATAGATGTGATTTTGGCCTGGCAGCACCAGATGTTGGCCCAAGATTGCCATGGGGAGTGTTGGCAGCTACCTGGGCTGTGACCTTGGCAAGTCTCCAAGGTCACAGCCCAGGCTAAGGGCTACCCATAGGGCCAAAACAGGCCAGCAGATCTGTTGCAGCACACCATGCCCACCCCAAGGGCCACCACAGCTGTGCCTCGTGGCAAGGGGTGGGGTGCTAGGAGCATAGGGCAGGCAGCACTGGCTGCATGTTTGTGGTGTTCCTGGGAGGTGTGGCAGGATAGCTCCCTGGCCATGGGCACATCAATTTGGTTCCCCAACCTGACCTGTGCCATGTTGGCCCCGATTTTCCACCCTAGGACTGCCCAGGGAGCAGTCTTGTAAGCCACATGTCTGCTTTTTACCCCATGACTCCCATCAGAAATATCTGAAGTTTTTGAAGGGCCAGAGCCTTCCAAGTACACCAATTTCCATATTGCTTGCCAAAACCAAAGCTTCCCTGTGCTGTGACATAAATGGGCTGCCTCTGCAAAATGCTGGAAGGATTACTGCCATCAGCCCCCAAAACTAATTTAATTATGTAGAATAGGAATTTGTGTCGCTTGTCCAATTCTATATTAATATGCTAGGTGGGAGTAAAGCAGCTTAGGAGAAAGGGCATGAAGTGCCGAGTTTTAGGCTAATCATTTATTTATTTAAGAGATTTATTACCCCACCTCTCCTGCCACAGGCAGCTCACAATCAATAAAAACATCAACTAAAACCGTTTATAAAGTGAGGAAATACACTCCGTGTGGTGATGTCTCATGCACTTCAGGTAGGGAAGAACAATTTAATGAGACAAAGGTGCAACAAGACTGCCACAAAAACAACAACTACGGGTATTTGAATCACTGACTCGAGAACCTATTTCTCAAACTGTGGGACAGGCCCCTGGGCACAGAGTGAGCTCAAATGGTGAACACCTGGCTCCACACTTGCCGAGTTAAGGGGAGCCTCCCAAGTAATGATGTGAGGGAGAAGATGGGGGGACAGGTTTGACTGATAAGACAACTGGAATGGGGCATGGTGCAAGAGACATTCGAGAACCACTGCTCTAGGGCAGCCAGCCACAGGGACCAATTCTTTTTAAAGCAGATTAACTTGGTTTTGCCTATGAATTTGAGCATTTGTCATTTGCTTATAACTAGAGATCTGAAGGACGTTCTTATGGATTACAAGGGTAGAATTAAGGCCAGATTCATTAGGATATGGCATTCCGTTTTTGTTGAAAGACTTGAGGTTCAGGTACGACTAAGAAAAAAATGTTTTGTACAAGTACTAGAGATTGTTTTTATATCAAAGCTGACAATTTAACACTAGCCATCATGGTTATAAATAGCTCAAATGTAATTTGCTCGTCAAGTATATTCTTGGACAATTAAAACAGCAAATTAAAATATCCTATTTTAATTTGGTAGACAATTTCAGTTCATGCAACCAATATATCCAATAGCAAGTCCATGCACCAAACTCAGCCACTTATGTACATCTACCAAGAACCTATATGTGGTTTAGTGTTTATATAGCATCAGCAATGTGCCTGGGGCTCTACCATAAAGAGACCACGAGGGGCTTACAATCTAGGAAAGGCAAGGGAGGGAAGAAGAGACAGGGATACATTCATGAAGTTCTCATGGCTTTTGGTTACCTGTATTGCACTGAAACATCCATGTCCCACAAGTACATTTCAAGTATTTCGCCCAAGTGTAGCTTAACAGGCACTAGTCCAATGCAATTCAGACTGCAAAAAATTCAAGGGGACAAAGCCAAACCCTCCCAGTTGTAAACTGCTTAGACAGCCTTTTAGGGATGAAGCATAAGCATCAGAATGTGTCGTCCATTATCTCCAGGTACCATTTGAAGCTATAACTTGCTTAGCTGGAAAGGAATACGGTTTTTAACTTGGTCACTTTTTGCTTTACATTTTGTGCTAGGTTGTTGGGGAAATGTGTGATCAACAATCGTTAGCACATCAGGGTTTACTTCACTTCAATACAAACTTTTCTTCAAGCCATTAATTCTGAATGTCCTAGCACTTACAAATTAAGTCTGAAGCTGGCAATCATCCTCTAATATTTTATTGTCATTCTTAACCCAAGTATTCGAGGGTAGCACTCTTTGTACTTACTACTAAGATCTAATGAAGGGGCACATGTGGAAAAGGTTCCATTCTGGTTTACTGCTAAGAATGGAACCAAAAATCTTATTTTTAAGAGTTAACAAGCGAATGTGTTGATGCCTCTATAAAACAGCAAAAATAAGTGTGATCTTGCATCCAAATGTCTTGGCAGTTACTTTTTAGATTGGCAGTGCTTAATGAAGGCATGGTTTATTCCATAAAAGTTTGAAAAACTGTACTTCATTGATAATCGTTAACCACCACAAATGTTTTCATCTGACTGCAATTTGGTTTTTAAGTTTAAGTCAGGATCATTAAGCCCAACTCTCCAGTTAATAAGGACACTGGGCTAGCAGCAACATGCCTGGCCTTTTTCAACTGCTCCGCAGTGCAGGGGGATGGGTACATGGACACACCCATTGTCACCCACGGAACAACCTTCGCTGTCACAGGTTGCTCTGTATGTGGGGGAATCGGTGGAGATAAGTTATGTGGGAGTACACACACAGCCTCGCACACCCACGGTGTTTACATGGGACACACACACACCCCCATGCAGGCACCCACATGTACATCGCGTGAGGGGAGTCTCGTTTTAAAAGGACCTTAGATTGAAGAACTCTGGAAGCTGGGGAAAATAAATCTCTTTCCTTAAAATAACTTGGAATGGAAGTATTATTTCAGCCAAAAAATGAAAAAGCCCTCAACACTGCTCTTCTGTAGTTTAATCATTTGCAAGGCTTGAGAATCCATTTAGGGGTTTTCTTGCATTGTAATGAGATCTAGTAACACCACAATGACAGTTTCAGCATTTTAAGAGTGTTCTAGAAAGAAATAGCTGTGCACCCTAATGGCTCTGAAGCACAGTGTCATCGACTAGCAGTTCTCAAATGCTGCTGAGGACTTTGGGCAAAACCCTTTTAAGAAAGGGAATTGAAATATCAGTAGGTTGTACTACTAGTACATATTCCTTGAAATAGCTAAAGCAAGGACACTTCCTGATAATAGGCTAAACTTGCACCCATTTCCAGTTTGCCGAGGCTACACAGCCAGCCACAGCAAGAGTTCAGTTTAGAAATGTAAGGCTGCGCACACATTTCCATGAAGCACTCCATTCTAACCCCTAGGTCACAACGTAAGAGTTCTGAAGGAGAATGCTAAAAGGCAGGCACACACAAAAGTCACTTTACATTATTTGATGAGCTACCAATAGGAATGTTCACAATTCACCAAGACCCAATTTTTGCCAGCCTCTTTTAAAGAAGTTTCCATGCTTCTTACACAGGCTTGTAGTCACACCGTTACAAGCAAATCATTATGGTGCTTACTAAGTTTTAGTTCAATACCCAGATATACAGAAAGATAGTTGGCTAATGTAGATTAACAAACCAGTGTCCAGAGATTTCAAGACTGCTGAGGTTTTATTTGTCATAATTATCTTGGCCCCTACCCATCCCCTGCACCAAGTGTCCCAGTAAGAGCTTACTTTGAAAACAGACCCATGTCTACAGGCTCCCTTGCTAAGGTTTCTCATGCAAGCTGTAAACACAAAGGCAAATAAGTCAGTTTGATCCAAGAGAAAGGGATCTGAACTGTTTTTAGCTAGATGTGAATAAGGGATTTTATCTTGTTCACTAGAAGGTTTTAATTCAGGTTTTTTAAACAAGCTGTATTGAAAAGGTAGTTTGTAAGTATGTGACTAGCTAACTAGTGCTCTGTGCAGACAGGTGTTATTTATAAGGCATCCTAGGTATCCATTACACCACAGGTATTATCAGCCCTTCTGAAAGCTAGCCACGTGAGCTAGGAGGAACAGGGCTAAGGGGAGTCCTGAGGCATTCTACACATAGAATGTTTTGCTTCGTTTCGACACTTGAACAGTTTTGCTGCCTGCAAGATTATAGGGAAACTTAAGACTAACTCATTGGACTCCTGAAGAACAGCTATGGGTAACAATTCTAAACTAGGGTACCAAGGAATTTTTGGACTTGGCATACCCCCTCCTCCCATGAAGAGTCAGCCAGCTACCTTAGCAAGTCTTTGTGTATTCCATATTTATCTTGTCTTCCCAACTGCTTTGTGTACATATAAAGAGCAAGTCTTAGATAACTGCTCCAACCAGAAACTAAATGGCTTGGTCCCATCCACACCAGGTGGTCAGACATATTTGAAGCTTCTCAGCCTTCAAAGATGGCTCAGTCTACTGAAGATGAGGTGCAACAACTCATGAGCAGGTTTTGGGGGGGTTATTATTATAAACATTTATATAGCACCGGTCATGTACCTGGCGCTGTACAGAACATAGAAATAGACGATACTAACTGGTAATATCTTGAGGAAGAGGGCAGGTCAAGATCAACGGCCACATTTACAAATATTCTCATTAAATTAAGCAAATTACCCACCACACTGCCAAGCAGAGTCTTGGTGGAGGGAGACTTTAGGGTGCATGAAAGCATGTACACTGTAGGGAGTGCTAGGTGTTTTACTATTCATGTTATTGATTTAGATTTGTGCAGGAGCTTCCAATTCCAAGTACGGATGTAGATACAAGAAATCTTCTCAGAGGTATCACACCACTGACACTGATCTTGGGAGATAAAAGCACCACTCAAGCCACCACTTAAGACAGCCTCTAACCGTACGTTCAATAACCCAGCTTATATATGCCAGAACTAGGAAGACCGCTAGCTACCAGAGTAAGCAGATGACATGAACAAATGTTATTTCCATTTGCCATTATGTTCTTATTTTATTTACTTTTCGAGTTTATATGCTGCCCTTCCCACAAGGGCTCAGGGCAGTTCACAATAATAAAAACAGACACTAACACAATAAAACACTCACTCCCCTCAAAATTCCCACCCAGTAACCTAACCAGCCCCCCATCCCTGCCCACCAAATGCTTTTCTAAATAAGGGAGTTTTATACCACCTCTGAAAGATGCTCAAGTGAACCTCCTGGGGAAGGAAGTTCCACAAAATCAGGGCAGCAACCAAGAATGCCCTCCTGCACATCTGTCCTATGGACAAGGGTAACAAATGGAACCTGTAAGAGGGCACTCCCGGACGACCATAGGCGCCACGACAGAACATGGTAGGACAGGTGGTTTCTTAGATATATATGGACTGCTAGACCACTTAGGGCTTTAAAGGTCAAAACCAGCACCTTGAATTGTGCCCAGGACACTATAAGCAGCTAGTCCAGACTTCAGAGCACT
Source organism: Sphenodon punctatus (assembly GCA_003113815.1). Lineage (NCBI taxonomy): Eukaryota > Metazoa > Chordata > Lepidosauria > Sphenodontia > Sphenodontidae > Sphenodon > Sphenodon punctatus. The sequence goes on along the minus strand of QEPC01007512.1, from coordinate 741,522 downwards.
GGTGTAATATGCTCTCGACGACCTGTCCCTGAAAGGAGCCAAGCCGCAGCATTCTGTGCCAACTGCAACCGCCAAACAGCCATCAAGGGCAGCCCCATGTAGAGCACATTGCAGCAATCTAGCTTTGAGGTGATGAAAGCATGGATGACAGTGGTCAGTCAGATCAGAGTCTGAAAGAAAAGGCCGCAGCCTTCTCACCCAATGGAGTTGGTGAAAAGCACTGCTGGCCACCGCTGCAACCTGAGAATCCAGGTGTAGCAAGGGGTCCAGAAGCACTCCAAAGCTGTGAACCTGAACTTTTAGAAGCCAGTCAGTATTCATTCCAGCCAGTTCAGTGCTGGAGTAGCTGACTGGCATGAAACCCAGTTACCAACTCTGAAAGTGAGCAGGTAGTTTCGTTTGGCACTGAAAGGGATGGTGGTTTACATGCAGAGTCTGCATCTTGAATAATATATGGTAGCTCTGCTTTCCACAATAGTTTAATCAGCTGATCTACCTGGCACAGACAAAAGGAGACTATTCCAAGTTGTTTATTCACAGCACTTTCAGAAATACCAAGGTTGAAACATTCCAATTGCCTACATCTATATTTTTTCCTTATAGAAATGAAGTTTTAAACATGGACTTGAAGGCAAACTAAGATATGAAGTTGGGCCAAAGTTGTGGCTTGTCTCGGTTCCCAAGTCAGGCCGTACAGGGTGTGAATCCGATTCCTCTTGGTGCTGATAAGCCGAGTGTACCCATCTGTCAAGTTAAAAAGCTGAAGTTTGGTTATGAAGGGCTAAAGGTTTTTGTTGTGTGTGTTTGTTTTCAGAGTTGCCAACTCTGAAACTGTTACCATTTTGCTCTTTATGGTCTGCCATATAATTCAAGAGTTTAAAGGGACTATCAAATTCACAAAATTGAATTTGTGGACCCCAAAACTCAGCTTTTACATTTCTGCTGCTAGCACAACTTTTTTAAATAGAGGGTTATTGGAAGTTCAAACCCAACAAGTCAGACGTTTATTCTGACTAACTCGGTTGCTAGTCCATCTAGTTTCTTCACAATTTACTCATCCTTTTCCAGTTAACACAAGCAGCAGCACTTTCTTTGATTTAAAGGAGAAGCCCAGTGATGCACCAACACCCCCATTAGTTTCACAAGTTCCTCAAAAGCATGTTGCTTTATAGGAGTGCTAATATAACTTAGCAAGGGATTAAGTGCAGGACACTAAGAGCTTCTAAGTAAGCCATTTGCTTTAACCCAGGGATAGGAAACCTTTTCCCTCCCAGGGACTACTCTGAAAATTAGTAAAAGCTCGAAGGGGCACAGACATTTAATTTAATGTATTTAATCAAATTTATATCCTGCCCCTCCTGAAAACAGCTCGGGGTGGCTAACAATCTCAAAATATTATACAATACAATTATAAAACGTTTCACACTGATAAAATTACAATAATTAAAACCAGGTAGCACTAAAATAATTAATACAATCAATAAGGGGCAGAAGTGTTTAATGGGTGAACTCAGGAAGAGGAGGGTCCAGATCATAGATCTGTGTCATACATCTATTCCCCCAAGCTCAGTTTCAGTGCTTGGGGTAGGAACTGGAGCCCATGGCCAGGTCCAGGAACTGAAAGGAGCCAAATAAGACTAGCTGTGGGCCACATTTGGCCACAGGGCCTGGAGATTCTCCACCCGTGCTTTAACCATTTTCTTCACCGTTTTTTCCTTGCTATGAAAACAGTCAGACTTATTGTTACAGTAGCCATACTGTAAAACACTGGGATTAGAGACGGCTCCAGAAGCAGTGACAGTCCACCATGAGCTTCTACTTCATAAATACACACACACACACACTTTAGAAGAAAGTGATGAGGATGAAATCTGCATTGTACAATTGATCAGCATCACTTGGAAACTTCTACCAAGAGCACAGGGAATACCTCGCTTCTGTTTACTATTCGATAAAGACATCCCAGTCTCAAGCCTAAGGTGGTTAAAGTGCACTTTGAGATTGTTAAATTAAGAAGCCTCCTCACAAATCTGCACCCAGCATGGGTTTGTTCCAGAGAACGTTTGACACTACACATGCCAGGAAAGAGGAGGAGGAGGGAGGAAGTGTAGACTATGCAATTCTAGGCCTGAACTGCCAAAGCTCTACTGCAGGGAAGTCTGCAGTAGCTTCCCTGTGTCACTGCTGATTGCATGGTTCCTCCTGGCACCAGAGGTTAGAAGCCAATACCCTAGAAGAGATGGGAATAGCAGCCACAAAGAACATATCACCACTGCTACAGACACCCAACCAGTTACGCTTCACAATCATACAGCAAGCTAGTTTAACACTAAGTCACCTTTTCTGTTTTGCAAGACCCTTCCAACAGTTTCACTTCATTTAAAGTAGCAACTTGCTTACTCCTAACAGGAAGAGGAACTAGAAGCCGACTCCTCCTCCCACCAGGTGCTACTGCAGAACCACAGCTCTAGCCTTACCCACGCATGTTTAAGTACACTTTCACAAAGAACAATCCCATTGAGAGAAATGGGAAGCCCCAATTTCAGACCTCCAACTACGCACTGGACCTTAGTCCTAGCAAAGCGTTTAGGTTTTTTTAAATAGCCTAGTAACATACCACACCTAAGTGAATAAAATGAACACAGTGCTACACGAGCCAGAGAGAAACGTCAGATCTGAGATAATAGTTTTGCACCACAGGTAGTCGAGTGTCTGCTTGCAGGAAAGAGACTAAATGACAAGATACAATGGCAGGCTTGCCAGCACCAAGTTTGTGTTCATGTGGAATAAAGGCAGATGAGTAATACAACTCCCTCCTCCCCACCACACGCACTCTAGGGGAACAGGAAAGGCAAGTACCTCCCCAGAAAAGGTGCCCTTTGCAGCTCATGTGGCTGGGCAGTGCAGAGGCAAATTAGCTCTCATCTAACAGGCTCAAGCATTTCAGGGGTTGAGATAAAAGAACATGATACCTATAACAAGAGCTACATGCTCCTATACTCTTCCTGCTTGCAGGTGCACTGGCAAGGCTTGAGGGGTGGAGGAGGAGAAGAGAAATGTTTGCAGGCAGGTGAAAGACTGTTCACTTAATGACTATAGATGAATCTCAAGAGTAGGTAGAAAGTATTTCACAGCTTGATCTCACAGATGTGAGAAACCACCCAAGAGGACAACGGTTTTTTCAACTAGTATCATAAAAGGGAGGGCCTACAAGAGACCTGAACCGTAGGTGTGCCCAAGGCTGAGAGCAGAGAAGGGGCTACACCCTGGTTAGGCAATGGGGTGGTTTCTCCTGTCCTGCTCCTTTTCATCACCACCCCCCTCACACACCTGCCATTAACCCCAGGCCCTTAAGCCCACACACACACACCACTCCCAAATCCCACTCGGTCAACTCCCATATCCCATCACCCCAACAAGCACCATTCCTCTCAGTACTCACTCTCGACAACTCCCACAGCTCCCAGTTTCCCCTGTGCTCTCTTTCACCTGCCTGCAAACGTTTCTCTTCTCCTCCTCCTCCACCCCTCAAGCCTTGCCAGTGCACCTGCAAGCAGGAAGAGTATAGGAGCACGTAGCTCCTATACAGCAGCCCTGCCCCCTCAGTGCCCCACCAGATTTTTCAACTCCCCCATGGTCTCTGTACCAATTCCCCTGCCCCACTCCCACAATGGCTTCCCCTCCCATTAGCTACCCCATCCCACCCACCCTGCTCCGCCTAGGTCACTCCGCAAGAAGCATACGCTTCCGTGCCCCCCCCAGCCCCACCTAGCTCCCATACAAGCTCAGCCCCATCACCCCACACCCAGTCAGTGCCCTCCCCCCCAATGGTCTTTATAACTACCACTACATCGCTCCCATCGTAACCCTCCTGCCAGCGCCAACAGGTGTCTCTCCCTCAGCTTCCCCCCCCCCAGCACCCACCTAGAGCCATAGCCCCTCCTTACCCCTCACCGCTCCCCCATGAGCTCGCTCGCTATAGCCCCCCCTGCAGACCCACCCCCAGCAGCTCCCAACCCTCAGGCCCATGCACCAGCCCCCACCCCACTCACCCATAAGAGCCCCCAAGTTCCCATACAGGCTCCCCACTCCTCTCCTACCAGACCCCCCAGCTCCCCCCCAGCACCTTCTGCGGGATCCCTATACCCCCCCCCCCCCCCCNGACCCCCCAGCTCCTCCATGGTCTCTACACCGACCCCACCTCATCCTCATGCCGCCCCGCCCTACCTGGAGATGCTCCTGGAAGCGGATGGGGAGGATTTGGGCCATGGTGGAGGGGGTGGCGGCGGCAACAACGGGGCCCGGTGGGGGCTCCAGCCCAGCAGCGGATGGGGGTCTCTTTCCACAGAAGGCCGAGGAGCGGAACCGCAATGGCGGGGCAGGCAGAGCTGGAGTCGAGAGTTCCGGAAACGGCCCCCGCTCAGCAGTCGCGGCGGAGGAATACTAAGGCCGAAAGGAGCAGCAACCGCCTCTTCACCTGCCAGGAGCCCGCATTAACCGCGCAGGCCGCCGCGGAAGGATCCGTGCCGAGGCGACGAGCCAACCCGAAGGATCCAATGGGAACGGCGGAAGGATCCCCTTACCGGAAGGAACTATTTTTTACTCATCACTCCCCTCCCCTGGTCTTTTTTTTTGCCACATCATGCGACTGGGGTGCGGTTGCGTCACTTCCGTACCGCGCTCTCAGGCTCCCTGCTCACGTGAGCGGGGAGCGCGGCTGAAGCAAGGTGATTTGTCCCAGGTGGGGTCATTCATCTGCTGGTCCCCTGCGGCCCCCCCCCCCGGACACTTAAATAGTTCTTCCCAGAGCGCCTATTCTCCAAGGGACGCTGAGACCTCGCGGTTAAGCGGGAGGGCTTCAAATCCGCGGGAGCAGCGGTTCGAATCCAGCTCCAGCCCTTTAGTGACCTTGGCCAAGTCACCTTTGTACAGCGAGGCCTGGGAATGAATGAGAGTGGTCCCTGATCCCTACTAGCTGGGATTGCTGTGGAGCGGGACTTCCTGCCCATGGAGTTGTGAGGTGTGAATGCATTGGGGGGTACCACGCAAAGCCCCCGGGGTCTATCAATTGTAATTTAAGTTTTATCCCAACGGCTCAGGGCAGGACACAAAATCATAATTCAAATCCCTCCTTCATTCCAAACCCGATGGGTAACATTGCTGCCCCCGTGTCGGGGGCGACTCCCCCAAAGTCAGACTGAAAGAGGAGGGAGAGTCTGCCAAACTCCGAAGCCATATGGTTGCCATTGTGCATGATTTCCTCCGCAGCAAACTGCCTTGTGACTATGCTTTGTGCCCCTCACTAGGAGGGGAAATGATTTCCAGTTATATATATGTGCCTGGGAATGACTCCTGCACCTGCCCTTTTCTGATCTTCCACCTTTTAGGGTGCACACTGCTACGGGGAACATTTCCCACAGCTCAGCCTTCCCCACCCCGCTCATTAATCTCTGCAGCCCCCCTTTATTTCTGACCCCCCACGCCCAGCTCCCTAGTTTCTTATTTTTTGAACGTTACATCCGGCAACCCTGCCAATACTGTAGCACAGATCAGAAAGGGCAGGGCCGCAACATCTCTTCGGTACCCAGCACGGGCAGCAAACAAAAGATCTCGCTCTCCGAGCTTACAATCTAAGGGTGATAACTGGGGGACCACCATTGGCCCCTACGGTCCGCTAGGGGCGCCGCCTTGGAGGTCTCCCGCGTAAATCGGGGGGCCGCTATGGAGAGGGCGTTCTCGGTGGCCGCACCTCGAATGTGGAACTCCCGCCCGGCGGAGGCTCACCTTGCCCCAGACCTGCTGACTCTTCATCAGGCTTGTAAAACCTGGCTGTGCCGCCAGGCGTTTGGTGGAGGGGATGGGTGCAGGAAGGATGGGATAGGGGTAGCAACGGGGGAGATGGAATGATGGGGGGATTTTATTAATTTATTATTATTATTATTATAAGCATTTATATAGCGCCAGCGATATACCTGGTGCTTTACAAAGAGTAAGATAGACACGGTCCCTGCCCGAGAGCTTACAGTCTAAACAGGGACAAGGTGGGCTTTCAGATAGGTGGGGGCCCAGATCATGTGACTGGTACCGAACAGCTGAGAGAGAGACAGGTCCCTGCCCATAAAGGAGCAATCTACGGAGCAGGGATCTACAGAGCCTCAAACATAGTAGGCAATTCAGCCAGCCAGGAAGATGACCCCAACCCATGGTACCCATGAATAAATTAGAAATTACAACATAGGTATAACAAATGTGCCCCAGCACCGGAAGGGGAATTTATGTTTCCTTTTCTTATTTTTATAATGGGTGAGTCAGTGCATCTCCATCAAATATTCCTGTGTTGGGGATGGGGGGCTCCCATGACTGTTCCACACAAAGCCCGAACTTTCCTCGATCCAGCACAGAGTGCAATCCTCACCTGTTAAAGTCAAAAAGGCAGGAGTCCAGCCATCAATGGCAATAGAATTAGGATTGTGCCATTTGATCTTGGTATCCTACTTACATCTCAAAAATGGGGGCTCGGAGGGGGTCACAGGTAAAAGGGTTTGGGAACTACTGCTAGAGAGCTAGGTACTTTACCTTTAGCCAACACCTCATGTGAGGAAAGCATCAATTCGGCTTTGTCTCCCCCGATGTGTGTTTAGCCTCTAAAAGAGTGCAGTTATAGTCCGCGCAATTAGGGCTGCCACCAGTCTAATGCCGCTTTCACACAAGACAGTGTCTCCTGCGATTTTCTTGTTCCCAAGGCCTTACAGCAATTCTAAAATCACAGTTTATTTTCTAGGCACCCTTCTCATGAGATGTCTCACACAATTTATGTCTTTGCGCATCCCACATATTAACGGGATCTACCATTCTCATCACCAGCGCAAATTTCACAGTTTTTATCCTCTTCCTTCCACCCTGCGCCTGCTGCCTGACTGATCTCAGAGCATGGTTGAAATCCACAAGGCAGCAGTGGATTGAAATTAACAAACCGGTGTCAGAGTTGGGTGAAATTAACAAGCCTGCAGCAGAGCAAGGTGAAATTAACACGTCAACTAAAATGAAGTCTCCAGGAATGAAACATGGCTCCATCCTGCTGGTTTCCATGCCTGCTACCCCATGATTGTAATACCAGCAGTTATTCCCACATTTCCAATTCTGTGCAACCATAACACCTGTCACTGTAAGAGTAGGATTTTGGAGTGTGATAATGCGTGAGCAACAAAGGCGTAACTCGCAGGATGAATGTGGAATAGTGCACTCGCACATGCATGCAGGAGCAAATTAAAACCCCGCAATTAGCGTCTCCTATAAAAGCATCCTAAGTTTTGACCCAGTCTCTCTAGGGGAAGCCCTGATTTCTCCAGGTCTCCCCATAAACTGCCACGTCAGAAAGGAGGTGGGACATAGAGATTTCCCCACCCTCTTTCTGATGAGCATCATGACTATGACAGAAAGGGGTGTGGCTGCCCCTTTGTCCCGCCAATGTGCCCCCCAGTGAAAGCATTAAGGGAGGCAGGAACCCTGTGCGCGATCCTCCAACTCTTAAGCATCAGCACTTACCCTTAGTGCTAGTCCAATCATAATTTGCTTCAATGGGAGTCACAAGGTGCTAATTAGAGTTAGTGCGACCAGCCAGAGGATGGCACTCACAAACCCAGTTTGGAGAAACATCTAGCTGGCATGGTTTGGGTATAGCGAACCCTGCTTGCGGGTAGCATGATGGAGTAAGAAGATCCTCCTTTCAGCCCTACAGCATCCCGAAATCCCTGAAATACTGAAAAGTCCATTGAGAAGGCACCCAAGGCCTGGTCTCCAAGGTTCCTAATTTTTTTGATGAAACCTTTCAGTGTTTCAGAGTCCTTTCTTCAGGAGAGAGGGACCCCCCAAAAAATACAATAATCTAGTCTCAGTCCTATAACGACTTTGGCTGATTGGAATAAACAGATTGACACTGACGTGCCTGAGGCACCTGTTTGCCTCTCAGGAACAGAACTTAAGAGGCCAATAGGGAGATGACAGAATTTATTTATTTATTTTTACAATGATATGCCGCCCCCTCCTGCACACGCAGCTCGGGGTGGCTAATGTTTTAAAACATATACAATTATAAAATTAACCCACATTAAAATAACCCCACAATAAATCCCCCCACCCTAACCCAACCTAACCATCCCGTCTCCCTCAGAAAAGGCCCAGCGGAACGGCCAGGTCTTATACGGTCTAGAAAAGGAGGGGAGGTCTATGGTCAGGTGGACCTCCAATGGGAGGGAGTTCCACAGCCACTGAGAACGCCCTTATCATGGTCGACAGCCGGGGAACCTCAAGGAGGGCACCCCTGACCGACCACAGAGGCCAATCTAGAATCCGGAGGGTGAGGCGGTCCTGCAGTAGGTGGAGCCCAGGCCATTTAGGGCTTTAAAGGTCAAAACCAGCACCATGAATTGGGCCCAGAAGACTATCGGCAGCCAGCGCAGAGAATGGAGCACTGAAGTAATGTGCTTGCATCGGCCCGTCCCCTTAAGGAGACGAGCCACCACATTCTGCACTAGCTGCAGTTTCCAGACCGTCACTAAGGGTAGACCCACGTAGAGTGCGTAGCAGTAGTCTAATCTTGAGGTAATAAAAGCCACTGCCCTGGGGTGGATAGGCAGATGCCCTGGGCCCAACCAACCATCATGGGCCGCCAACCGCACCCCCACCCCCATTTGTTGGCCATCCCTCCCCAAACTGGAGAGGAGCGGCTGCAGATTCCCACCCCAGAGCAGACAGCGAAGGTGCCTTGCCGCCAGCACAAGTATTTTCACCCAAACTTATTCAAGGGAGTTAAAACGTGAGCGGACTGTCAGGCACTGCAGAAGGATCTTGCGAGACTAGGTGACTCGGCAACTAAACGACAGATGAAACTGAATGTGGACAAGTGCAAAGTGATGCACATCGGGGGGAAATCCTAACTGTAAGTACACAATGCTGGGTTCTAAATCGGGAGCCGCCACTCTGGAAAGGGATCTTGGGAGTCATTATGGGAAATACATTGAAATCCTCTGCTCAGGGTGTGGCGGCAGTCAAAAGAGTAAGCAGGATGTTAGGAATGACTCAGAAAAGGAGTAATACCTAACATTCTGAAAAAAAACCTCTGGTGCATATGGTTGGTGTCCCAGCGCCATTAGTTCAGCCCCCATGGGACTCTTGGTTTGTCCCTGGTCTTGCAGGAACTTGTCATTTAGCCACAGTCCTGTAGAGACGCTGCCTTGTCCAGCCTATGCGCCTAATTTAGGGATAGAGAATCAAGCGGAAAATATCAGATTGCCTCTATATTAATCGATGATGCGACCGTACCGTGAGTATTGTGTACTGTTCTGGTCGCCCCATCTCCCAAAAGATATAGTAGAACTAGAAAAGGTATAGAGAAGGGCAACAAAGATGTTCACGGTCCTTACCCTCTCAAATACTACTAGTACTAGAGGACGCTCCATGAAGGGCAAGGTAAAAACTAATTAAATAAATAAATAAATATAAATAAACTGGCAGCAGAATTAAAATGAATAAAAGAAAGTGGGGTTTTTTCACCCCAACGCACAATTACCTTGTGTAATTTTGTTGCCAGAGGATGCCGTCAAGGCCAGTAGTATTGTTGGGTGGATTGGATAAGGTGTTGGAGGAGAGATCTGTTAGCAGCTCTTAGCCAAATAGGTTGGGTGATGTAACCTCTGACTGTCGGAGTCTAGGAGTGCACAACAGGGAACGAACCGCTCTGTTGTGATCGACTGGGGGCTTTTCCCAAGTGACCGAGATTGGCCACTGTTGGAGACAGGAGGCTGGGCTCGATGGGCCGTTGGTCTGACACCGCACTGACTATGTTCTTGCACTGCCCAGAGCCACATGCATAAAGAGGGATTCAGTGATGTAACCAAACCAACCGCTTATTTAGCTACATTGATCCTACAAGACAGATTGTATTTTATTTTTTTTAAAGGGGGGGTGGGGAGAGCATGGATAAAAATAAATACTCTAGCTGGAAAATTGCATTGTTTATCTCAGGGTGGGTCACATGGTCTCCTGTGGATGTCCGAGAACTCTCTGACCCTTAGAGTGGACCACTTGGTCCTGTACACGGATAATCCTGTGCATCGTAACTTTTCTAGAACCGCGGTGTCGGTGGCAACATTCGGCACCACAGTAGGAACGTTTGGAGGATAACAGCTAAGCATTCCATTACCATCTTCCGTGGTGGCCAATGAGAAGGGACAGATGGGGGTTTGGCCCCATGGGAAACATAGGGCAACGGCTACATGGGACAGACAAACACAGAATCAAACCAGCAGGCTGGATTGCAACCCTGAAATCTCTTGAAAGAGTGTTCATCCTTATTCAAAGGAGCACAGCTGCAGGCAGCCAGCCAGAGTTTATAATAACTATCCCAAATCATGTGACTGCTCAAAGGATTTGAATCTACTATGGGAGCGTTCCTATTTTACCGATGACTCATACTTGAGAGGAGACTAGTGTTGTACTCCTCTCCCACTGCCTTTATTGCTACTGATAATTTCTATAGTGCTTTCAGTCTTCAAAGTGCTTTACAATCCTGATCTAGTTTAGCATCACAACTCTGTGAAGTAGGTCATTATTATTCCCATTTTACAGATGAGGGAACCGAGGCAGAGAGTGACCTGTCCAATGCCATCCACTGAGTTCATGACCAGGATGGGATTGGAACCCTGGCCACTCGGGTCCAATTACGACAGCTTGTCCACTAGGCTACACTGGCTCACTTTTTGTTTTCTTGGAAAAGCAATCCTCACTTTAAAAAGCACACCATTCTGGTCCCGTGATAAACTATCTCTGTTTGGAGAGGCGCCTTCTTCCTCCCTCCAGCATCACTGCTATTTTAAGCAAGATTTGGCAGCCACGCCAGCTCTCCTCAAGACCTTTTAATGGCATTCCTCTGCCTGCCAGGAATTTGGAGATTTGTTTCCACAATCCAATCTTGAGTCCTGTTGGGCACAAAGCCCATTTTCTTTATAACTCAGCATCCTTCTCCTTTCCTCTTGTCATTGCAAGCCAGCGATTTAGAATGCTTTGTCAGCAGTTTGCTCAATAATTCCCCCCCACCCCCCCTGCACAACCTGCTATCTGCTGAAAAATATAATGAAAACGAGGGACATAAACAAGGCTATGGTGGCCACAGGCTTATGTCTCATGGGGAGGGTGGGGGGCTGGCTCCCCCAGTGTTGCAGCAAGCCTGCCAGAAAGTTTTAAAACTGGTAGCAGCTGGGCCAATGCTCCACTGCCACCCACTCTGAAAACTTCCTTCCTGGTGGGGCCCTTTGCCAAGTGGCCTATATGCTGCTAAGAAATTTTCAGAGTGGGTGGGGGTGGAGTGCTAGCCTTGCTTTCTCCCCCACCCCCTCTGAAACTTTCCTAGCAGCAGAACAACAGGCTCTCCAAGAGCCCAGAGCCTGGGCTCCAGTAAGCCCCTTTGAGCCATGGTAGCTTTGCCCCTGCTGGACCCATTTCTGTCTTACGAGGGAGGTTCCTCCAACAGGTTTACCAACACACACTCCATTGTCAGCTTTCTTACTCCCATTTTCCCCTCACGGAATATGAAGTCATTGTGTATAATGCATCAGGTTTCCATCGGGGGAGATCGATTCCTCATCAAAAACAGGAAGTGGGTCAGCAAACAGTTTTTGACCCTATAGCGGGCCATCTTTTGCCTCCTTCCTCCCCAGAAGTCTATGTGATAGAATTCTTTTTTTAAAGTGGAAGAGGAATATAATAAAAATAATAAGTATTGTAATAGCATGGCCCTCTGAGCAGACAGCGCCAGTATTAAAACTTAGCATGGGTGCAAGTCCTATTCACCTGAAGGGGGATCATGTCGCGGGAGCAGCACTGCTGAGGCTCACAAGGGGGCGAGGGGAGGCCATGGGCCTTGGTTCAGCTGTGTCTTCTTCTTTGGGGAGGGAAGACAGGTCTCTAGTCCATCGTCTGTAGCACAGCTCAGTTTCCCCCCCCCCAATTATCACAGACTGCACAATTTCTGTGAAATTTTCCCAGTCGTGAAGTATAGAATTCTCCATAAAAAAATAAATTCCAAATAGACAGGAAACTCCCGCCACACCGTCCGGGGACCACTTTGAAAACTGGGGCTGGAGGGCTGCACTCAGGAAGAGGCGAGTCCAGATCATGGCTCTGTCCCCATGCCTTGTGGGCATGCCCTCATCTACCCTGAGCTCAGGCTTTCTGCGCTTGGGAGGTAGGAACGTGATTGAGGGGTGAGAGCCAAGAACCGGGAGAGCCAAATGAAAACTAGCCGGGGCACAATCCTTCTGCAGGCGCTAGCCTTTCATTCCAACCGGAGCCTCGCGGAAGTGAACAAGATGTCTGTGCTTCAGGATAGATGATCAGGCCGGGTAGCTTTAATTCAATAGCAGGCAACCTTTTCCCTCTCATGGGCCCCTTTAAAAACTAGGCAGTGCCAAACTGGGTCAAACCAATGGTTCATCAAGCCCAGCAGCGTGTCTCCGATAGCAACCACTCTCAGCCGCTTGCCAGGAGTCCCCAACAGGTACAAACTCTGCGTCCGTGTTGGGGTGGGGGGCTAGCAAGGGAATGCTTAGAATAGCAGACGGCAGGGGAGCCGCCCCTTAGCCTTCCAATGCAGGCCCTCCTCTCCGCTCCCTTCCCCTGAGCTCGCTCTTCCAGTACTTGAGGTTAGGGGCTGAATCCACGGGCCAGATCCGGGAACTGCTTTGACTAACCCACCCCTGCTTGGATTGATTTAGGTTTGTTTGGCGGCAACAGTACACGTGGTATCAAAGGGTGTTTTCAGACGGCAGCCCATCCCGCTCCAGGGATGCACCCCTGCAGCTGCTCGCTTGCAGCCCCGCCCTCGGTGGAGATTAAATGGACCTGGCGGCAGCTGCAACCCCCCCCCCCCATCTGCCTGCACAGTGCCCCCTCCCCCACCAACAGCTCCACTGGGGGCTGGGGCTCCACGTTTGGGCAGCCCAGCTGGAATATACCATTTAAAGCGACACTAGAGCCAAATGATGTTTTTCCTCCCCCATGCAGCGCTAGTATTTTCCTACAGACCTACGGGAGGATTGGACGAGTCATTATTTAACTGAATATGATCATATGTATCTATTTTTTGTAACTGCTCCAACGGAATTGTGGTAATCCTGGTTGTTTTAGTCTTTTATCGTTCTACCGTTTTCTGGTTCGGTTTATTTGTTTTGGGGCCAAGGCGAGAGCTAGTGCCTTAGTAAAATTTAATTCAATTCCTACAGACCTTTGTTTTGACTTTGCAAGTGCTATGTGCTGTTTAATCCAGAATTGAAATATAGGCTCAATGCTCAGTAGCCTCAAGGCACAGAAGGAGACAGGGCTCCTTCCTTCTAGAACAGATTATCTTTGCTGCCCTCTTCTGAATCTATTCCAGTTTATCAACGTCCTTCTTAAAATGAGGTACCCTAAAGTGGACACTGACCTATGGCTACAGAGGGATTATTTATTTTATTTTAATTAACATTTCTATCCCACCCCTTCTGCCCAGAGGAGCTTCCTGTGACTTGGCAACAAGGCTTCCGTTAATGCAGCCCAGAATTGCATTTGTCTTTCTTACAGCCCCCTCCTGTTGCTGACTCAGGTTCAGTTCACAATCGTATTATCCATCCACATTTTACATAAAAGAATGTTTGAATTCTAGTCCCTCCCCTGTTCTCTCTTGAAGGAATGGCAGATGGTTTTTAGCTTCCTCCCCTCCAAGACTTAATTGTCAGTCGGGGAAACATGCGGTCTCTTTCCGATTGCCCTGCGGACTAAGCCGGAATGCAGATCAATGATGATAAATATTGAAAAGCAGGCATTTAGAATACACAACAGAAGGGCAGCTCTGGCCATAATTATCCTTTGTTAACCTGGAAACACTGCCAGACTCTCTTCTCTGCCAGAAACAGCTACCACCATGATTTTTGTGTGTATACACACACACACACACACACACACACACACACACACACACACACACACACACACACACACACCTTTTAAAGTCAGGCAGCTGTACAGGAATCCACAGGTGAAGGACTGGCTAGCGTATCCCACATGGAAAGGAAAGGGCATGCTGGTTTCCTTTGCCAAGCAGGAAAACAACCAGTCACTGTGACCGGTGGTGCTTCCATCGCAAAAAGGGGAAATTATATTTACATAATAATTTACATACAAAAAAAGAGGGCTGTTTTAAAATCCCAAGGCAATCAAGCCAAGAAGGTAGAGCTGAATACAGAGCAAGGCAGTAGGAGACAGAGAGAATCAATAAGGGTTTAACAATTCCATTGTTGCAGGAGAATATGGTAATTGTGTATCATCCAAAGAAACACGGGTGGGCTCTGTGGGACCCACTACACAGAAGGAAATTAAAAGCTCAGATATACTGGGGCCAACCCTAACCCCTGCACACACCATGTGTGCAACCCCCACTAAGGGGGACTATGGCATGCATGCAAACCACATAGCTGGGGGGCTGGGATCAGCCCCACTGGCTGCAATCTTCATTCCATTTAAGTCAATGGCCAAACTCCCATGGAGTTTAGAGGACTGGGACTGCAGCGATAGGAATGGAACCGTACTGGATATTTTTACTTGGTTCCAAAAACCAGACTAAAACGCTACTTAAAAACAATGCCTGCTTCTGTAAAGCGAGAGATTCCCGCGAGGTGCCGCAGAACAGGAAGTTGTAAACAGTGCAAACTAGAGCACATCTAGTGCCTCTGACCCACGGCAAAGGGAATCCGTCTTGTTAGCACGGCCTCCTTGCCTGCAGCAGCGTGGGTCGCCTTTGCGCTCCCTGCATATTGGAAGCGTCGGTTCTCTTTGTATCTTATCAATGGCGTCCACGCAGACTGCCTTCGCTGGCGCCTTGGGGCTGGGATACTCCCCGCTACGTTAGCTCGTGTCTTTCAGAGCGGCATTTAAACACAACTTTTGCTGCTTTCTCTGGAGATAACGTGTTCGGGCTTCCGATATTGATTGGTCATCATTCCTCTTCTCCATCTTCCTTGCAGATTCATCCCATGTTCCTTCTAGGGCAAGGAACAAAAATCATAGGAATTCTTGGTTATCAAAAGTCCTCTGATCTTACATAACAGCAGCCATACTGGGTCAGACCAACGGTCCATCTAGCCCAGCATCCTGTCTCCGACAGCGGCCAGTCACGGTGGCTTGGGAGAAGCACCCAACAGGTCACAATGGGGGATCCATTCCCTGTTGTTTTCTCCCAGCTCCCGTCATGTTCCCCAACATCTTGTGTTATCTGTCTTAATTGTCAATCCTTGATTATTATTCCTATACTCTTTTGGGTTCAGAGTGCTTTACAAGCCTTATCTAGTTCACCCTCATTTAAACAAGAAAACTTGTGAAGTAGTTTGTCATTATAAACATTTTACAAAATGGGAAAACTGAGGCTGAGAGACAGTGACTTGCCCAGGGCCACACCCAATGAGTTCATGGTAAAGACAGGATTCAAACCTTGGTCTAATTCAACACCTTATCCGCTAAGCGACACTGGCTCTCTCCAACAAAGATTCAAGTCTTTCTCAAGAGTTGCTCTCAGCCATTCAAACTCATGATCCAACAATTTCCGTGGGAGAACAGCTGTTTGGAAAAGACACCATTTCTATGGAAAAGACTAACCTTTCTCAGCATTGAAGGTGGCCTTAAAGCAGGGTGAAGAACCTTGGGGTTTGGGGGGGCACCATGCTGGCTATTTAGAAATAGCCAGTGAGGCTGCACCAACAGAGAGAGACACCGAACTACATCACCCACAATTCTGATATTTTATATTCATGCTTCATCTAGAGAGTCCGAGTTATTTCAATGCCGAAATAGAAGAGAGCAGCGAGATGGCAAGGAGGAGATGTTGGCATGGCGGGGAGAAAAGGCTGCAGGGTATGGACTGCAGAAAGGCGTAAGTGTGGCAAAGAGAGGCAGGGACGGTACGCCGAGACGGACTGCATGACTAGGCAGGTACTTGGGGAAGGAAGGAGAGGGTCCAGATCATGGATGCTGCCCACGGATCCAGCCTGTACCCTTGAGTGTACACCAGGGGCGGGAAACCTGCAGCCCACGCTTGATTTGATTTGGCCCCTAGATCCAGTTCCTGTATCGGATCCAGTTCCTACCCTGGAACACTGAAAGACCGCCATGGACCCATCCCCTAGTCTTGTGTGCAAGCCCTTATCTCTGCTCCCTTCCCAAGAGCTCAGAGATCCATGGTCCGGACCCTTCCTCGCAGTTCCATCCCAGCTCCTGACAGACAGAGGGGGCATCCCCCAATCAATTTAACTCATAGTCATTTACAGATCTAGCCTTGCTTAGCCCTAGTTATGCTATTGGTCTTCACAACATCCTCTAGCAACCAGTTCCACAAGTTAATCGTACACTAAAACAACTTCCTTTTGTTTGTTTTAAATCTGCTGCTAAGGACGGCGCGTCCTGCTTAGGGACAGTCCCAGCTGTCGCCTAAGATTCCTCAGGCACAGATGCTACAGTCCACAGCATGCAAGAGGCGCCAGCAGACACAAGTAGACCACTACAGCCTAGTGGATGAGGACCTGGGAAGCCAAGGTTCAAATCTTAGCCAGTAACTCACTGGATGGCCTTGGGCGAGTTGCACGCTCTCAACTTCAGTTCCCCATCTGTAAAATGGGAATAATAATGGTTGTGAGGGTAAATGAGATAAGCACTGTAATTTGTAAAGCACTTTCTACAACGAAAGCGTCAATGATGAAGTATACAAAGCCACCAACTGGAGCCGTAGGTGATATCTGGTTCCCGTTTAGGGAGGATTCAGTGGAATTTACTTACCGTTCTGTGTTTTGAGATCTTCCTTGTTTCTCCACTTGATCATCTCTTCCTCGGTCACTTCTTCCCGTGCCACGCTACTCAGCTCGTAGGCGTCAATCTCGTGCAGCTTGGGCAACAGATCTTTCACCCATTCATAGCGAATTGGGCAAACTGTCCTCACAAACATTTTGGACGTGACCAGGACCTCGTGGAAGATGATCCACTCGAGCTGGGCTTCCTGGTCGTGCAGCTGAGGATAAAGCAAAATGATTTTAAAAAATCATACACTCGATGAATACATAAACGACACATGATGTCCAGATTAAAGATGTTCCCTCAGCAGCGTAGCAACAGCTTGCTGAATAGAGTGATCTTCAAATCCCTCCTAAAAAATAAATAAATCTACCTCCTGCAAGAGAGGCTTTCCCTAGCTCCTATAGATTTATGCTTCTAGCTCTACTGGCTCATCTTTCATGATCCCCCTACTCCCCCTGTAACTAAGCTAAGCACGTGCATCTGCAAAAATGTCTCCCTGTCTCTCCCTATCTGCCAAGTGTCCATTCTAGATTGTAAGCCCCTCACGGCAGAGATATGTCTCTAGTCAAAGCTGTTGTTAAGCATCAATAGCAACAACCCTGGGCAGCGTGTAGCACAGGACAGCTGGCTGGCTAAGTGCAGCCCCTAGGTGTCACTAAAAGTCGCACCCAACATGGAAGAACGCTCATGATAATAGTGGGTTAGCTACTCTACACCAGAGGTGGGGCATCTCAGACCCGGGAGCCAAATGCAGCCCCTTTTCCTTGTTCCTGGATCTGGCCCAAGGATCCAGTTTCCACATTCAACCACTGAAAGACTGAGCTCAGGAGAAGGGAGCAGAGATGAGGGCAGGCCCACAAGGAGAGGGGCCAGATCCATGGCACAGATCTGTCATCCCATCCCTCCTTTTCTGGAGTGCACCCTTTAAGCACTTCCACCAGCAACGTACTCATTGTCAAAGTGGTCCCGGGCACAGAGAAGGTTCCCCAACCGTGCTCTACACAAAGCTATAGCATAGACTAGCCCAGGGTAAGGAATCTTTAGCCTTCTAAGGGCCAATCTGAAAATTAACACACGCTCCGAGGGCCGCCTAGAAGTTGGGGTGCTTAAGGGGTGCGCTCAGGAAGAGGAGGGTCCTGATCATGGATCCATCCCTCATTCTGTGTGCACCCTCCTCCCTGCTCCCTTCCCCTCCGCTCAGTCTTTCAGTGCTTGGGGGTGGAACTGGATCCAGGGGTCAGACCCAGGAACTGGGAAGGGGGGTCACATTAAAAACTAGATGCAGGATGCATTTGGCCCCTGGCCCCGAGGTTCCCCACCCCTGAAAGAATGTTATTAAAATGTTGAGCTATTTGGCCAGCAACCAATTTGTCTCTTCCACATGGAATGAAACACGTCAAACATTATGGGAAGAATCTGCACAGCTGGCTTTAAAAAAAAAACAAAAAAAACAACCCACCACTTTTCCCTTTCCCCAAAAGACCCACCCACTCAACCCTAAACAAATTACCACCGATGAAGGGTGAATGTGGACCACACTCCCATGCCCATCCATCGTGCAGAACGTCCTGCCTACCGATCTACAAGCAGAGAGAAGGCTGTTAGCTGGAGTTAAAGGGCTAATGACACACAACAAACAAAGCAGCAGCAGGATAAATACTTTAGCCTGGGGCAGAAAAATCAAAATGCTTCCCAGAAATAAGTGTCAAAAAACAGATGGGGATTTAGAATGCATCCTTCTAATTTACCAATTAGCTCTCTTGTCACTGTAAGCCGTAATGCTGTAACAAATGGGGATTGTAACCTGATCCTCCCTGTCAATAATTCTCAGACATCTTCAAAAGCACTTTACCATTATTAAGTGAGAAAGCCTGGCGTCGTCATCCCAAAAGGCAGTTAATCAAGGATTAGCTCCCATTTCACAAACGAAGAAGCCAAAAGGACCAAAAACATTTCAAGGTGAAATTTTCAAAAGCATCTAAGTCCTGCCATTTTCAAAAGTCCTTTTGATTTTCAAAAATGTCTCAGTACTTTTGAAAATCTCTATCCCAAGTGACTTATTCAGGGTCACTGAGTCTGGGGGAAACTGATGAGGGAAATCAAAAATCCTGGCTCCCAGTCCTGTACTCAGCCACCTTCTCTCCAGCTGTAATGAGTGGAGCAACCTTCTTACAGGCAGCAGCAGAATCTACTACTATTTAGATACACAACCCTATAAAATCCCTTTTCTGCAATTGTCTAAACCCCGTTCCTTACCTTCTGGCTACGTTGGCAAAATACCCCGTGCACAAGCATCTTCTTAAGATCTCATTTCTGGAGCCATCAAAACGTTCTCTTGGGAAGTCTGACCGCTGCAAAGAAACAGCAGCATCAGGCACGCGAGTATCTGTGTTAAAGGAAAGGTGTCCCTCTCCTGGAAAACATGAGCCTTACATTTCACACTCCTCATTTTCATACAACTAGAGGGAACTCCAAGGGTTATGTAGTCCAGCACCTTACCATTAAGCAGGATTCCTAGTATCTACACCATCCTTATGTTTTAAACACCCTTCCTCTTTGACTTTGCTGAACCTGGTTACGATAAGGGGGGGGCGAGTATAAAAATCCCACCAGACAAAGGACGCAGCCCTCCAGAGCAGTTCTAGTACCATCACTCATACAAGTGCTATTCACATACAGAAGGAATTTTGTTCACCTGCTTAAGCTTACTGGTTATTTCCTGAAGCTGGGCTTCCACGCTAAAGGCAGATTTCAAAGCTCTCCAGTGGATACAATGTTTCTGGCACCAAGCGGCAGGAGATTTGCTGGGAGGAAAAGACAGGGAGGTTATAAAAAGCCCTTTTGTGAGCAGCAAGAGGGTGCGTTCTGGTTATTTTTTATTGCGGCTGTGCAAACGAGGCAGCACATGGGCATTCAGACAGCGTGTCTGGGCAGACAGTGGATTCTCTGTCACAAACACGTCAGCATGCACACACACACCAGAAATGTCACATTCTGGACACTGGGGGAACGTCTCCTCGTTTCCACACGGCCATGTACCTCGATCTGCACTGTTCAAAGATGTTTAAGAGGGTTGCAAAGTCATTGCATCCTCCTGCTTGGGATGACAGTTCGCAGTGCTGGAGTGCCGCTTGCTTTTGTTTCTCCGGATCACCTGAGAAGAAATCAGATTCCACATTCGCCTTTAATAATGGTCTTTTTCTAGCCCCCTCTTTCTAAGGATGCAGCTGCCAGCCCCGACTCGGCCTTTGGGCTATTTTTAGAATTGCTCGTCTCCCTTCCACCCCCCCTCAGCTTTCTCCCTCCCACTCCTGCCCCGTTACAATGTGCAGATGCTATTAGAGACATGATTAATCATCGGCGGTTCGCACAAGAGACGTAGCTTTGAAGCAGCTGCTTTGCCGTTTCCTTGTGGAAGAGGAGTTGACCATCTTACCGTTTCTCAGACAATCAGTTCAGAACAATTGTGTAAAAATGTCATCATGAAATTACTATTATTTATTTATTTTTATTTCTATCCCACAGGTTCCGCACGGCTCTCAGCATATAGCGCCAACAGCGTGCCTGGTGCTAACAGCTGTGATTTCCGAGATTGTAAGCCCCTCGGGGCAGGGACCTATCTAGGATAGGAAGGGAGGAGAACATAGGGAGCGACAGGGACACATACATTCCCATTTTACAGATGGGAAACTGAGGCTGAGGGACAGTCATGTGCCCAAGACTGACCTGGTGAGTTCATGGCTGAGATGGGATTTGAACTCTGGTCTCCCGGGTTGCAATCCAACACCTTCTCTTCTCAAGGTATTTTAGACCAGGTATCGGGAATCCTGGTCTAACTATAGTGGGGGAATGCATCTCTCATTTCCTTTCCCTGCAAACTTCCTCTCCCCACAATTCTAGGGTCAGGGGAGTGAGGCTTATGTGGAGCAAGAGGACCCAGTGACCGCCACAAATTTTAGCTCTAAGTTACACCACAGGGGAACCTGCAGCCCACCAGCCAATTCTGGCCCTGCCGCTGTTTTTCACTTGGCTTCTTTCCTGGATCTGGCCCAAGAATCCATCCCCCCCCCCCCCCCCAAAGCACTGAAAGAGCGTGCTCCTGGGAAGGGAGCAGAGAGGAGGCCACGCACACAAGGAGAGGAGTTGGATCCACGGCACAGATCCCCCATAATCTGACTCCCTCCCCTTCATTCCCCCATGATCTGAATACACCCCTTAAGTACCCCCCATCCCCAACTCCTATCCAGCCTCTGTGGAGCTTGTACTCATTTTCAGAGTAGCCAGCAGGAAGGACAAAGTCCCCCTCACACCCATCTAGACAGTTTTCCAGGTTCAGATGAGGGTGGAACAAATAGGCACAAGATTTCCACTGATGCTACAGAGGGCAGCATAATTTAACCAGTTAAATCTAGTGACAAGAAGTGCATTAATTAAAAGAACACCTGCATTCAGCTTCTGGGTGGCCTTGGGGAAAAAAATCACTCATCCTTTATTGTCCATTCCCCCATTTGTAAAAGGGGGATAATACATACTACTGATCTGTCCCATAGGAATCCGATAAGGATTTAGGACTGTAAAATGCTTTTATATGACAGTGGCCCTCTAATTCAAGGTCCCCATCTCCCCTTGTAGCTAAGCTAAGCACATGCACCCGCAACTTCATGAATGTATCCCTGTCTCTTCCTATGAGCCCCTGCTCCCTTGTCCATCTTAGACTGTAAACCCCTTGGGGGAGGGATTCGTTTCTAATTCACGATTGTTCAGTACCTGGTATATTCCTGGCACTGTTTAAATACTCATTGTTAATAACTTAAAAAGCACTAGATAAATGATTGTGTCAAAGAAATAACTTCCCAGATCTTTGATTTTTGAGCCCCAAACAGACGTGCCTCAAACGACCCTATTTGAAAAGAAACCTGGCCAAAGCAGCATGCTAGTTTGCTCTCCAAGGTCCGACCGTGGCAAATAGGGACATGTTTAATTGTAAGCATGGGAGTGGTTCCCGCTGAAGTCAAAGCGTACCAGAAAGGTTTGCACGATGGGGGCTTAAATGTGGTCCCTCCCTTCCAGATCAACAGAACCACGAGTTGCAACCGGCACGGCACTTGCCGTACAGCTGCCTTGCTCTCCTTGCCAGATGGGGGAGGGGGACTCCCATAGAAAATTCCCCCATCCAAGAGCTCACTTTCAAAGGACTGAAGGTCTACCCTGCCTTTTGCTGCGGTACCAGCAAGTCCGAGTTAATACGTTACAGAGATAACCAGACTCCGATAATGAACACGAGGAGAAGGGACAAAGGTCTCTTGGGAAAGTCTGCTGACACGTGGTCTCTCTCACTCCCTTTAGTTTGTTCTAGTGTGGGTCCAACAGCCAAGGGGAACACGGGTCCTTTGCACGATTGTGGGGTGCAAGCAGGAACTCCCTCAAAACACCAAGCCACCCTGCCCTGGAGAGGATACCTCATGGTGTGCCTACACATTATGTTAGCCACAGGGGGGTGAAATCAACCCCATGGTACTTACTGTAACACTGCCCTGTGGTTTGCCAGCATAAACAAACATTCATGCTGCCACTCTATGGGCTGTGCCACCAGTGGGAGCCCAAGAGGTGGCAGAATAAAGAGAGAGTTAGCCCTCTGCTCAGGAAAAGTGAAACTGACAAGCCAAGCAGGCCAGAATTTTCCAAACCAGTAGCTCAGCAGTGAAACTGACAAAGCCCCCAGCTCAACAGTGATATTGACATACTCAGCAAGCCAGAAACTGACATCCTTGGCAGTGGAATGACAAAGCCCAAGTATGGAAGTGAAACCAACATGCCCAGAAACTTGTAAATGGACACCACTGGCAGTGAAATTGACAAAGTACAAGCTTGGCAATGAAACTGACACATCCAGAAAGCCAGAAATTGGCATCTTCAGCAATGAAATCAACAAAGCCTGCTGCTTATCAGGGAAACTGACATGCCCAGCAAGCTAGAAATTGATACCAGGGGCAGTGAAATTGATAGATCCCACAATCCGGCATTGAAATTGACATGCCCAGTGAGGTTATTGATCAGATGTTGATTTTTGTATCATTTTTTTTTTAATGTTCCGCAGATCTCCTGAGGACTTCCGCAGCTATATTCTGGGTAAGTAAACTCCTGCAAACCTGTGGTTAACGCCTGGGTTTGAGTGAGCAAACCTAATACTTGCCCCTGTGTTAGGCAGCTGGAATGAGACCAAGCATTAAGTGTAGTAATAATCTCATACCCAGCTCAGACCCCTTAGCTGGTAGCCCTGGGTCTCTCAGAGATCACTAAGAGGCCAAACTGCACCTGCTATGATGTTACCTGGCCGAATGAAGACCTTTTCCACAGACAACATTGCTGCTATTGGAAGTAGCAGATCTTCACAGTCTAGAGAAACTGCCTTTATGATAGCACAAGTCAGGTTTGGAGGGAGGGGAAACTGGACCAGGAGCTCTCCCAGCTTGGTCACGTGGCCTCTCCTTATAGGAAGGGAAAACAGTTCACTTAGCAGACAATCTATAGCCTCTGGCAAATTCTACGCAGCCAGGACAGACTCGAATAATGAATTACTCATAGACACTTTAAACAGCATTTGCATGTGACCTGACAACTGGAGACATACAGTAAATTAAAAAACAAACAATACGGGGAATATCAGGTAACTTGCCTAACAGGCCTCAAGGTATCAGGAAAAACAAGGTTCCATGTGTCTTCCACGGCTTGGGCCCTGCCTATTTGTGAGATCACCTCACTCCCTGGGTTCTGGGCCGGCCTCTGTGGTCATCCGGGGGAGGGGCTTGGAGGTCCCTCAGGTTTCCCGGGGGCCACACAGAATAGGGCATTCTCGGTGGCTGCGCTGCGTCTCTGGAATTCCCTTCCGGTGGGGGCCCATCTGGCTCCAGATCTCCCGGCTTTTCTTAGGAATTGTAAGACCTGGCTGTTCTGTCCGGCGTTTGGTGAGGGAGAGGGGTGATGGGCTGGGTGGGGAATTGGGGAGGGTGGAGTGGGGGGTTTGTGTTTTTTATTATGGTTATTTATTGAAAATATTTTAATTATCTTATTGTATTTTTATATATTTATTGTTGTTAGTCACCCCGGGCTACCTATGGCAGGAGGGGCAGGATACAAATTTTCTAAATAAATAAATAAATAGTGTATTTAAGCAATAATTACAATGAGTAGTTCAAGTAAAATACTGGCACATTTGAGTAACAAGCATAAATATATACATAATAATCTAATAACGTCCAGTGTTCTTCAAAGAACAGTCCCAAAATTCTTATAAAATGTAGCTTGAATCCAATGGTGTTCAAACCAATTTGAAGTAATTCTTTATCAAACATGTTTTCACCTTCTGGTCTTCTCCAGAGCATATTCAAAACTCAATCTGAAAACTTTTTAAAAAAAAAAAAAATCAAGCCAAAAGAAACCTTCGAACATGACCATATCCAATAATGAGTGCAGACCGCATCCATTAAACCACGTTGCTATCGGCATCAAAAGAATAATTTTTAATGCTTTTAAAATAAAAAGATACATATATTAAAAACAATTTGACGAAGACAGCAACATGGTTTAATGGATGTGGGCTGCACACATTATTGGATATGGTCATGTCTGGATCTTTTGGGGTTTGGTTTTCAGATTGGCCCCTGCCATTTTGGTTAAGGGAAGTGGCCATTTTGCACATGCGCGCTGTCCCCCGCCCCCAGCAGAGGTGGGCCAGTGAAACTTCAATCAACCCCTCCAAGGAATACATGCCAGGGCCCATAGGGGGACAGGGGGAGAATAAGGCTCCGAAGGGTGGGGGAGTTTGGACTTGGACTGGTTTCCCATTGATTTCAATGGGATCCAACTCCAAACCGTAACAGAGCCTCAAATTACAGATCCAAATCCACAATGAATCCAGATCCGTAATTTAACCCAAATGGTCGTTGACTCAATTCAGTGCTGAGAAACACAGTGAGGCTGCCATTACTAATGAGTTGCAACAGGACATGCGAAGTCATTTGTTCAATTTTGTGAAGTGCAGAGATTAAAACGTTCCTGCTTCTGCCCTGGGTTTTGTTTTTTTACCTGTCAATAGCATCACATTGGTAAAGTTGCTTGAGAGCCTCTAAAATATGCCTCTCCTCAGGGCGGTCCAAGTAAGGAAACCTACAAAACAGGAACGGAGAATAATAAATCCTAGCGCTTGACTTCAAAGCGGTGATCTTTCATGAAACTGTAGGTGCGTCTGGCTAAATTACTCCCAAAAGCCTCCGCGTTCCAACAGAGCAGCGGTTCCTAAATGGGTTGCCCTGCGACTCCAGACAGCAACAAAGACACGCAGGATTGTGATCCAGTGCATGGTTGTAATTGTGGGAAGCAGGGGGGATACATCCACACAAAGCTAGGGTTGTGGAGCGCAGCACTAGCTCAGTCCTCTACTAAATTGGCACTGGGCAAGGGAGAAAGTGGTGGGGTTTCACTCTCCCACACAGCAAAGTGTGTGTGTGGGGGGGGGGGTTGCCTCCTCACAATGGTGCGCCCTGGCCTCAGCTGCCAACCTCTGCCAGAAAAAGAGCCTTCAGCCGATGACCCAGCACCAGGCGAAGAGCCTTGAGCCTCCCCCACCTGCCCCGTGCCCACTACTTTCTCAGTGTCCCCACACAATAACGCTCAGGGGAAGGTTATGCCACTGCTTCGGCCCCACTTTGGGAATGTGTGCAACAAAGGGCATCTCTATCAAGGGCCAAAAATGGTTAGTTGTTGTTTCTATTGTGTCAGCAGCAACATGCTTGGTGCTGAACAGCTGCGGCTGGAGACAGGTCCCTGCCCCAGGGGATCTACAATCTAGGATGGACAAGGGAGGAAGGCATGGGAACACAGGGAAAGGCAGGGATACATTTGTGAAGTTGAGACACTGCAGGGGCATGTGCTCAGCTTCGTTACAAGGGAGGCGATGAACATCTCTCTGCCGCATGGATTAGCCGGTGGATTGCAAGCATATTTGTAGCCAAGAGAGCCACCCACTCACTGTATTCTAAATGCAAGCAGTTCCACAGAAATCATTTGTATAGCAGCCATGTACCCAAGGGGCTTCCCGTCTCCGACACAAGGGAGAGGGGAATAAAGGGAGAGACAGGGAGACATTCAGGAAGTTGAGAAGCTGCAAGTACACATGTCTAGCTTAGCTCCAGGGGAGAAAGGGACCCTGAACAAAACTAAGGACAGGAAGCATCAGTGACCAGGCTGAAGGGAGAAGAAGTCAGGGAAAGCTGCCCAGAGGAGGAAGGAGGGAGCAGAGTGAATGCACTCACCACAAGGGGCAAATACGTTCCGATGAACAGGAGACTCAAGGGCAGACGAGGGTGGTAGCAGAGGGGGAGCAAAGTTTCTGGGTGAGAATGTGGCAGGAAACAAGTGCAGAAAGACAGGGGAGAGTAAGACCGTGAAGAACCTTGAAGGTAAAGGCAAGGAGTTTGAGCCGAAAATCAAAAGAGGAGAGGGAGCCAGTGGAGGAAGGAAAGGAGAGATCCCCTTTGATGGTGCCTCTTTATAGCATTAAAGATGATCTTTATTTGGGGGCTAGATTTGGCTGATCTCCAAAACGGGCTAGTGCCCAAAGACCTAGCCTGATGCTAGAAACCCTCTGGAGAAGAAGAAAAAAGAAGAAGAAGAAGAGCCAACTGGATGAGACAGACACATCTGCCGCAACGTCTAATCCCCGCAGTCAGTCGCTGCTGCCAGCAGACTGGAGCCCGCACAGCTTCATTGGCTGCCAACTTTCATGAAGCGTCCAGAGGGAGATTACGATTCTCAGCTGCCTCCCGACGGGATGGGTTACCGGATGACGTCGTGGACAGCAAGGCACTTCAAGGCCAAGATCACAGATGTCAGACTCGTTCGCTTAATCTCTGGGACCATGTGATCAGGCATGCACTGCTCCCAGAATTCCTTGCTGTAAACCCTGTAGCATTTCCCAGACGATGTCCTGCCAGCTCGGCCGGCTCGCTGCAGCGCTTCGCTCCTGCCAAAAAAAAAAAAAGGAGAGCAAAATATCAATATCCTGTGTCACTAGCACAGCAAAGCAGCCTATAATTATGATAAATAACAGCAATTTGTGGCCCTCCGGATGAAAAATTTAATATAAAAATCATAGCCACTGAGCAATCCAGACAAGCAATAAAGGAGCTTGGATGAAGCAGCACTATTGTGCAGGGTCAAACCGCCTCCACGGCTCTGAATCAGCCTCTCAAAGGGGGATCTATAGACCATTGTGCACGCTGGGGATGGGACACAGGTGCTTCCACTTTGGGGCCCATGATTAGAAAGCAAAACGTACCACTCTCTCACCAAAGCTTTTATTGATAAATTTCATATTTTCTAGCTCCAGAAAGAAAGAGCTTTGAGTGCCCCAAGGATCTCTCTGCTCCCCGCCTTTGGGTCTAGTCAATATTGCATTTGAGGGTTTTATTAGTGTTTTATGGGTTTTATTTCGTATTCTATATGAACCACCCTGAGTCTTCGGGGGGGGGCAATAAAAAATTAAAATAAATAAATAAAATAATGGAGACAAAGCACTTCAGATACTCTCTTTCATTGGACTAGCTTCGGTTGTTGAAAGTATCCGGCTTTTGGGTCACACAGGCCCCTTCCGCAAGCCGAATTTCCGACTAGTGTCCAGCCTTGCCTGCTCCTAGCTCTGCCTTGACCTCCGTTTGGACTCACTCCCAACCCTCGACCGTTACCGACCGCATCTCTTAACTGCCCCTTGGCTGGATGTTCGGATCCACAGGGCTTGAACTGAGGCCCTGTGGCTCGGAGGCAGGTGCCTTGCCCAGGGAGCCATCTGGGTGCAACCAAGAGCTCTGGGCCTGACCGTACAATTCCCCAGTGCCTGACAGCAGCCTGGCCCACAAAGGCCCTGACTGGTTGGATGTCACGCCTGCAGGGATTGGCTGAATAAGGAACTTAACTTCCAGGTTTCCCCCTTGAGTTTGCCAGTGCAAGAGATCTTCGTTCAGCTTCCTAGGTCTGTGTTGCTTGGCTCATCCCCAGTTCCTGTGCCCTAGTCCTCACTTACCTCCAGCTTTACCTGCCTTGTAGTTCCACCTCTTCAGTCCTTGCCGGCCCTTCAGCCCAATGGACTATCTGGCTTCTGACCTCCCTGGTTTGCCTTTTGGAACTGCCTGCCCCCCCCTTGACTCGCCGCCTGTATCGGACAGATTCCCAGTATCAAGCTGCTGCCTGGACCCTGATCGTGCCTTTGCCTGTTCCCCTTCTGTTCTGGGGACACTGGTGCTGGTCCTGACAAGACCTAGCATGGTCCCTATCCTGAACTGCCACTTAAACTTTGGTTCCTGGACTCTTGACATCTGGCCCTGCTCCTGCCCCGACTCTTGGCTCTGATCCTAACCTTGACCTCCTGGACTTGTTCCTAGAGTCAGCCCACACCCCAGACAGCAGGTCCTTACACACGGCATATATAGTTTTAACAGCAAGTTAAATCCTTCTGCCCAACCACGCAACAAAAAAATAATGTTGTTTCTAACTTACTTGGAAATAGGCACCACCTCCAGTATGTCCAAGCCTAGCCGGGGATTGTGATTTAATTGCTTCACGAAGCCGCTATCAACCACGTACCTTAAAAAGGGGATAAAATATTAATACAAGAGGGGCCTAATACAGAAGACAGCTCAGGTTTCCTGCTCCTCAGTCCGAAGGAAAATGACAGATTGAAATCACTAGAGTAGGTTTATGAATGGGGAAAAGAGGATAGTTACCCCCTGCTGGCCAGATACAAAACTACAACATGTGCCTAGAACAGAGCCTTTTCCCTCCCAGGGACCACTGTGAAAAGGAGTACAAACTCGGAGGGCTGCAGAGAAGTTGGGGGGTAGGGGTGCTAAAGGGGTATGCTCAGGAGGAGGAGGTCCAGATCATCCCCTCTTATCTCAGCTTCCTTACCCCAAGTTCACTCCTTCACTGCTTGTCAGCAGTAACTGGAAAAGGACCAAATAAAAAGCTAGTCTCAGGCCACATTTGGCCCTTGGACCCAAGGTTCCCCATCCCTGGCTTAGAGGAAAGTCCTCATTCATATCTGTCTGTGAAACAGAAAGGCCACAACAGTTTGTGGATCACAGCAACATCTCTAAGTGCAAGAAAGTAACGACAGAGGGATGACAGGAGACAGGCGACAAACAGAGACAGGAAGTGGGTACCTGATTCTGTCAATGGTTAAGGATGTCGCAGCAATGTTTGTAGAGACAACGCATTTTCGAATGCCCGGAGGCGGAGGGAGAAATATTCTTCTTTGCTGATCTAAAATGAAAGACGATTGGTAAAATATAATCCTTTAAGTCAGGGTGCACCAAAATTAAAATCTTCCTTTACAAGATTACCCACTGGAGAGGGGTATTAATCGTGTTCTTCCAGGAGAGATTAAAAGACAAGTGATTACATGCCACTTTAAAAAGGCAAAGTCTCATCCGTTTGTCAGGAACAGCATCCCCTTGCCTGGATTGTTAACTCTCCAAAGAGGCTCCCAAGAAACGTTTCTAGCGTACAAGTACTTTTAGCACAACCTGTCTAGAAGGCTCGTCTGCAAGGGACGGGCAGAGCTTGGGAACCAAGTAAGATGCCAACTCTAAATGGAACCTTTAAAATGGATTTAGAGCAGCTTCACATCCTGATAAGAGTCTGGGATTCAAAGAACCAAAGCAAACACAGATTAATGCAAAAGATCTTCCATTGCAATTAGCCAAAACCACATTTTAGATTTGATCCTGCTGTCGGGACAAAGTCCAGGGCACTGCATCAGAGGGAGCCTTGGGGCAGCTGCTGCATCCAAAGCCAAGCATGGGTGGAGCTTAGTGACTAAGGTGATGGACTTCGACCTGGGAAACCAGGGTACAAACCTTGTCTTTGTCACAAACTCACTAGGTGGGAGGCCTTAAGCAAGTCACTGTCTCTCAGCCTCAGTTCCCAATCTGTAAAATGGGAATAGTAATGCCCTACACCTCAAAGGCTTGTTGTGAGGGTGAGCCAGATAAAGTGGCTAACTCTGCATTGGCTTCCGATAGCTGCCAAGGCACAATTCATGGTACTGGTTGTGACCTATCTGAAAGATCACCTTCCCCCTCTATGTTCAGCTGTGATCCCCAAGGTCAGTCGAGAACAGCCTCCTGCTAATTCCATCATGGCACCAAGTGCGTCCAGCCAAGTCCTGCAGTCAGGCTCTCTCAGTGGCTGCCCCATAGCTCTAGAACTCCCTTCGCTTGAAATTCACCAGGGCCCAAGTCTGAACATCTTCCAGAGGCAGTGTAAGACCTTCCCACTTGGCCTGGCATTTGCTGGGTGGCAACAGGCTTTAGGGGGTGGGGTTACATATATACATAGGCTAGGAGCCCTCGGGCTAGAAGTCCAAATAATCCAAATAAATAAGGATCGGAAGGCACTTTGAACGGCAAAAGTTCTTCAGAAATTATAAGTAATAATCGGGGACCCACGTTCACCGCATTTTCCATATTAGTGACCAAGGAGAAATTGCAGTGAGCACAGCTCCATGGTAATAAGTTCTCAATTCCTTTGCGGTGATCATTAGACTACTAGCGCTATGAGAAATGAAACCATGCCTTACCTGTTGGCATTGACCCGTACAGCGGTAAGATAAGCAAACCTTTGACGGAGCCATCTATTACATCGTAATGGTAATCGATAGATTCTGCCTTCTGGAAAAGTAAGTCACAAATTCTTTCAATCTCTGACTGACCTAGAATGAAAGCACACAAACCCTTTCAAAAGGAGAGTAGCAGAGGGATGAGTAAGCCTTATAAGTGTCAAACAGATTCTTCAGCCGTATATTTTGGACTCAGACCTGGCCACCATTGTCCGTGCCTTCATCACTTCAAGACTGAACTACTTAACACGCTCTACGTGTGGCTACCCTTGGCGACAGTCCAGAGAGAGCAGCTGGTGCAGAATGCGGCGGCCCGTCTGACACGGACGGGTCACTGTGAGCACGTTACACCGGTGCTTTGCTCACTGCACTGGCTGCCTAGAGTCTTCCAGGCTCGTTTCAAGGTGTTGGTTCTTACCTATAAAGCCCTAAACGGCCTGGGCCCCACCTCCCTGCAGGACCGCCTCACTCCCCAGGGTCTGGGTCGACCCCTGCCGTCGGCCGGAGACGCCCTTCTTGAGGTCCCCCGTGTGCGGCGGGGGCCACGTTCGAGAGGGCATTCTCCGCGGTGGTGCCTCGACTGTAGAACTCCCTGCCGGTTGGGGTTTGCTTCTCCCCGGATCTCCCCTTCTTCAGATGCCATTGTAAGACCTGGCTATTTCGCCAGGCTTTTGGTGGGGGAGATGGGTAGTGGGAAGGGGGGTCAAGTTGGGGATGTTTCCTTTTGGAATCGTAACCCTTATGGTTTTATACCTATATTGATTTTTATCTTGCTATTCATTGAAGTTTTTATTGTTCTTACTGCTGTTTAAATAAATAAATAAAATAAGTGTCAAACCGATTGATTTTACTTATTTCCGTTCATAGCCTGACCTTCCCCAAAGTCTCAAGATAGGTAACAAAACATACATTAAACAAAAAAAGAAAAAAAAACACCAAGCTCTATAGAAAAGTCCCATTTAAAAACCAACACCCCTGCCTGCCAAATCCCTGGCCAGGTTAGATCTACATTAGGTCTACGCAATGGGTGCAATTTCCAGGATGGAACTTTGCCATAGATTTCAATGGATTCAGAGTTGCAGGCAATTTCATCTCTCTCTAATATTATGGAGGCCTCGGAGCAACCATGTGGGTAAAAGGACATACATGTGAGTCACTTTAACTGGCAATTTCCAGACTTTTTAAACTATAGCTTGTGTGTTTAGTGATCCACAGAAACAGTTTAGCTACATATTTTGCATAATGGCTGGATGAACTGCACTGGCAACTTGAAATCTTTGGTTAACCAACATATTTTATAAGATATAATTTAAAGAGTTTGGCCCCTCCTGAAGAGAGAACTCTCTTACTAAAAAACACGTTACTCTGAAAACATAGGGGCTGGGGGAAGGGAATCTGGCTCCAGGGAACATTTGCTTCAAGTGAGTTTAATTCTTCTATGTGGACACTGGAAAAAAAAGAGTCCAGAGTTCAGCTTCCCCATCTCTTTGGAAATAACTAGTTAACACAATGGGTTGTTTAAGAAGGGGTGAGGAACCTCAGGCCCTATAGCTAGTTTTTATTTGGTCTCTTGCCATTTTATGGATCTGGTCCCTGGATCCAGTTCCTGCCCTCAAGCATTGAAGAAAATAAAATCAGGGTAAGGGAGCAAAGATGAAGGCGAGGAGATCGATCCATGGCACAGATCCATACTCTGGGCCTTCCTATTCCTGAGCACATCCCTTAAACAACCCCCATTTCCAACTTCTGTGCAGCACTGAGAGCTTGTACTAATTTTCAAAGTGGCCCCTCAGAGGGGAATGTTTCTCCACCCCTGCTAGATCCATGGCTACAGCAATGCAGCTAATGCTCAAATGGCATGCCCTCCTTTCCTGTGCTTACTGGGCATTCATCTGCAAAACTATTCACTCCATCAGCAAAATCATTATTTGACCAAAGGAATCTGACTTTTTCCTTTAAAAAAAGAAATAAAAAGGAGGAATTCTCACCAGTCAAAAAAACCAAGATGTCTCCAGCCGACTCATTCAAATGGATATCCAGAGTCACTTTCACAACCTGAAACAAGTAACTTTAATAAGATTGGCCGCTGGAACTAGATCCTCTGTCAGCCTAAACCAAGGAAGGAAAAACTCCCTCCCCACAAGTATTTAACATCCCACACTGTAACAGAAAGAACCAAGCAGAGAGGAATAAGCAGCACCTCGGAGAGATATGCAGAGCTTTCCGTATCCTTTGGGCCGAGCAAGCTGCAGAATATCTCCTTGACGGGGTAATTCCTCCCAGGAATGTCCACCACTGGGCAGTGACCAAAGAACTCCGACAGCTTGTCGCTCTCTAAGGTGGCGGACATCACTACCACCTTCAGGGGTTTCCTTCTCTCCGGAGGTTCCTTCCGCTGAAACAGCTGCTTCAGCAGGCCAAATAAAATGTCCTTAAAAGGGGAGGGGGTGAAAAAACAACATAAAAGCCATCTTATTATGTGTTGTTGCTTTTCTGGCAAGGTGTTTTTGTACTGATTTAAGGGTCATAGCATCCTCTTGCAATGCATTCTGGGCAAGTGCTCTGCTGCTCTTCCACGTATCTGAGAGGACAGGCTGTTTTGTGATGAAGACACTCCACTTATAGAACTGTCAAGCTGGAAGAGATCTATCTCAAGGGCCATTTAGTTCAATCCCCTGCTCCAAGGCAGGAAAACCTTGCTGCATTGGCCACGTCCTGTGTGCCTCAGGAATTGTTTTGCATCTCCCATGTAAATCCAGCATCCTGAACTCAGTATAATTCGTTCTCTGCCCACTCCACCAGGGAGAGGCACTGGAAGCATGGCCTGCCTTACTCCAGAGACATCACAGATGGGTCTGACTGCAGAACGTATGTGCACAGAGCTCCCATTTTGGCATTCCTGCAAGCAGGAGCAAAGGAGTTTCTTTTCCCAGGCTGCCTTTTCCTGCCCCTGGGCTGAGAGCAGGTGTGTACGTGGGTGCGCATGGATGTGGGGACACTGGCTTCCTGGAATTCCCTCAGCTTCCATTTTAGAGAGAAACGGCCACCAGCAAGAAGGCATGCTTGGATACCCTGGGGCAACAGGAGAGACCTTCTCCCAGAAGATACAACGGGACAATACATGGACTGGATTCTGCTGGAAGACACTAGGACAATCCCATCAACGGTCTCCGTAAGGGAGAGTCCCACAGTCTGTTCCAGTCCCACAGACGCTTAAGGATCATGCACCTTTGATTTCTCCCTCCTGTTTCTTTCCTTTCGTTATCCAGTTTCCTCTCTAACAACCAGCACCCTTGTTTTCAGAGCTGTGTCACAAACAGATAAACCAACAACAGCAAAGAAGTTCCCATTCTCATTCAGCCTCAGCAGCTAGCAGAGAACTAGATTTAAAACAATGCCCTCACTGTAGGAAAATAACCCTGCCTGTTGTGTGCATCACATGCAGAGCTAGCGTCTCTGCAGCCTCAGTTACAGCCCAGAACCATAGAAAGTAAGAAAGGGGTGGGCAGACAAGAGATTTCATTCTCTCTTTCTGGCAACGCGAGAAAGGTTTTCAGAACAAGGATCCAATGGCTGTCTTGTGTTTCTCAGTCCCTACATTAAAGCTGCTAGAGTGCTTAACATACGCTTCCAGAGGAAAACCTTCTAGCAGTCGAGAATCATACATGTCAAGAAATGCACCCATTTTCCTCATACCACCCGGTCCCTCAAAGGCAAATTTCCAATGAAGACAAGTAAAGCTACCCACCGTGCTCAGGCTCCTCTCATGGGCTTCGTCTAGGATAATGATGCTGTACTTGGTAAGATGTGGGTCAGCCAAGATCTGTCTCAGTAAGCAGCCGTCGGTCAGATACTTGATTGCAGTACCCTGGAGAGTTTAAATGCACATTGAGTTATCATTCCATTTGATAAACAGTCATCGAGATCAGTGGGCTTTGCTGACTGAAGTCCTTGAGGCTGCTGTCCTTGAGCAGCCCCATAGATTTCGTGGGAGAGCTGTAAACAGTCTCAAGGGTTGGGCGTCAATGAAGTGGCGGTCTTCTATTTGTATTATTTAGGGTATGGTCCCCTGAACAGGTAGCGCTGGTGCTAGCATGTTGCACAGGGATGAGTCCCATCAAAGTGAATGGGACTTGCTGTGCTACGTGTTGCTACCAACAATCCCTGCTCAGAGGATTGCACTGTCCCCACATTGCCTTGATGTCATCTGTGAGGTGCTATTCTTTAATGCTGTATCCTACGTAAACTGTTTGCCTGTACAGTTGGTATTTTTATGGTGTGGGTGTGTGTGTCATGCACAGCACTCACAATGCAAAAGACCAGTTTCCATGAAAACTAATGACTTCTGGGTGTTTTCCCTATTGCCACCAATGGAGAAACCGGTCAACATGGGACCCTGCCTACGGGTTAGTTTTACATGGGATTTTCAAAATAATCTCCATAGTCCATTTGCCAGGAGGCCAACCTAATCTACATTAAATGAAGCCGATTGCAGTCATCCACAGGCAGAAAGCGATGCCGTGCTCTATCTTCTTCCAAACGGTATTGCTTTAAAGAGCACCTCTCCTGCACTAAAAGAAAACGTCCGACACGTACCTCAGAAGCGCAGTCGTCAAAGCGAACCTGATACCCCACAGTGCTTCCCAGAGAGCACGTCATCTCTTCTGCCACCCTCTGAGCCACGGATATGGCAGCCACTCGCCGGGGCTGAGTCACTCCAATCATCCCATGCTTTGCAAAGCCTGCAAAAGACAAGGAAGCTGCCTTTATGAGGACCCTATTGCTAGAGTACCTTTTAAAGGCTTAACTGACCAATACCCTCCTATCAATACCCCATTCCATATTATTACAGCAATAGGAACACTGTTAAAACTGTTCTGATTGCGATAGTCACGATGTAAGAAGATAATTTTACTGGTGCATTTACTTTTTTAAAGCCTTCTTTGAGATCTATGTTAAAATCTAAAAATTAATTATTAAAGAATTATTTTTTCCATTTATTTTGAAGCAAGCAGTATCATTTTTGGAGCAACCCTAATCTTTTCCATTCTCTATGTAGCCAAACTTTCTTTGGAGGGAGAGGTTTGGCTACTGTTCTGGCAGAAAAACAAAAATGCTTACTAATGGATAGTAAACAGTTTGTTGTCTTAAGTGTTTTCATTATTATTTATATAGCACAAGCAATGTGCCTGGTGTTCAACATTCATAATGAGAGAGACAGGGTGTTTTTGAACAAGATGTATGTTGTGACCTACGCATGACCCCCACTGTCCACATGTCTAACTGCTCACGTGACAGTGGTGCACGGGGAGGCGTGCTCCCACAACCTGCAGCAGCCACTCATGGCCCTGCATGGAGCACTCCTGAAAAATCCAGAGTGCCCCATGAAGGCCATGCTAGGAGCCACCCGTGTGAAGTGCTCCCCGACACACAGCACGTGCGTGGGCGCCTCGCAGCCATCAGCAGACAAGGACGCACACCCCTCCCACAACGCTCGTTTAAAAACACCCACAGGCTCCCTGCCCTAATCTAGAAGGAGAGGGGCACATAGGGAGAGACAGGGATACATTCATGAAGTTGCAGGCCCATATGTTTAGTTTAGTTACGAGGGGTGGAGGAGGATCCTGAAGGAGAAGACACTAGGAGAAGAATCAGTGAGCAATCTATAAGGGGGTGAGGAACTAGAGGAAGTTTGGATGGAAGAGGTAGATTTTAATAAGAGAGCAGAGCGTATGGTTTCAGAGAGCGAGTTCCAGACACAGGAGGCAAGCAAGAGAGACGGGGTGAAGACAGTTTGGGGAGCAGGAGACTCTGGGGGTGGCTGAGGATTTTTGGCAGAGGAGAAGCAAAGTTCCAAGGTGGAAATGTAGTGGAAAATAAGGAAGAAAAGGAGCAAAGCCACGAGAGGCCTGGAAGGTGAAGTCAAGGAGTATGTGGCTGCATACGAAGGTGGAGAGACAGCCAGTGAAGGGGGCAGAAGAGCGGTTGAACATAACACCGTCTTCATCCTCCTTGATGGGTTAGTTAAGATCTCAAGGCTTATAAACCATTACCTTCTTCAAATAGATATTTGGGGAGCTGGGTAGTTTTGCCACTCCCCGTCTCTCCAGTCACAATAAGAAACGAGTTGTCTCTAACAGCTCTGACCAGCTTCCTCCTGTATCCACGAATAGGCAGGGCCGGGAAGTCTAACTTTCCTTTGCTTTCCCGCGTCTGGGATTTTCCGGTGCTCTCCATTGGAGCGGCAGCATGGGAGTTCTCCTAGAAACGCAGAACATAGAAACCAACCATAGCGTTTACATTGCAGCACACGGTAAGCAGCCTTAGAAGGGGATCACATGGGCTGCTAAAGAAGCAATGGAGAGAGATGGGTTGAGGAGTCACTTGGGTTTGATGAGGAGGAAGCTGAGCAGGGTTCTGCCCACCAGAGGCCAGGGAACAAACTGCTAATGATGATGGGGGAGAATAAGGCCACAGAAATTAAGTTACCGATTCAGTATTTCCAACACCAATTGCTTAAAGATCACAAAACATACACACACACACACCCAGCCCCAAATCATGATTCCGGATTCAAACTGACCCCGGAGACGAGCAGATACTGCGTGTACTGAAATAGAGGGGGGCAGCAGCCAGAGGGAATGACTTGGGAAGGGTTAGTCTCTCTCTCTCACACACACCCAACCCCTGGGTTAATGGAAAGGGGGTCACGCCACACACCCCGTAACCATGGTGATCGCTTACCCTCCGCGGGCGGAGCTTCGCCCGTCCAGGTATCAGCCACCTGCTGGCTTTCCCCACCCGGAAGCACAACAGCGGGCGCGGTCGGATGACGTCATCCGCTTCTCTCACTCCTCCAGGCGGGGAAAACCTGGGCGGGTGGTTCCGCCCCTCCATTGAGGCCACGCCCCCCAATGTCTCCTCTGCTCCGCCCTCTTTCCTGGCAGCCGGCTTATAGGTTCCCCCATCCCTTGCCTGCCCCGCTAGATCCCCCTTCCCCCCTGAACTAGTCCTACTTCTCAGCCCGCAGCATCCCCTTCCATCCTCCTCTCACTCCCCCAAATGCTCCTTCCTCGATTCCAATTCTCCCTTTAGGCTCAGCCCCCCAAACACCGCTCCCATTCCCCCTTTAGCCTCCTCCCCCGCGGCCCCATAGATACCCCCTTCCCCTCCTCTCAGCCCCCCAAACACCGCTCCCATT
>QEPC01007512.1:646910-700056 GCA_003113815.1 Sphenodon punctatus | reverse complement strand
CCAATACCACTCCCCTACCCCCTTTAGCCTCCTCGGCCCCACAGATACCCTCATTACCCCCTTCCTCTCAGCCCCCCAATACCACTCCCCTACCCCCTTTAGCCTCCTCAGCCCCACAAATACCCCTCCCTTCCTTCCTCAGCCCCCTCTCCTCAGCCCCACAAATACCCCTCCTTCCCCCTCTTTAAGTTTTTTCCCTTTCAGCTTTCCAAACCCCCATCCATTCCCTCCCCTCCCTCTGCCCCTCTCCTTAGCCACTTCCCCCTACCTGCTACCCTAGTCCTTTATTTGCCATGCCCCCTCCCTCTTCAGCCTCCCATCCTCCCTATCTCTCCCTTTCTGCATTGGCCCTGGGGTGCCCCATTCCATTCCCCAAGACAGTCATCTCAGCCCCGTGTTCTAATTAATTTTCTGGCACTGAATGTCCCTTGCAGGCTCAGCTCTTTCCGAGGTAGACAAGGCGTACAGTTTATAGGGCACCCTGCCTTTCTCTCTTCATTCCAACAGGGTCATTTCCGTACCAAACTCCCACATAACTTCAAGAGACAGGCTGATCCGTTGGGGTGTTTGGGTGTTCTTACACACTTACGTTAAAAAAAATTCTGGTCCAAGATCTTCATTACTCTGCCCCTGCTCGTTTACTCCAGCACCTGGCAAGTGACAAATGCTACTGTTCTGAGTTGCTAGCATTTTATATCCGAGGCCCTTCTCCTATGCTTAATTTACCACAGTAGGAAGAGTTCCATTGAAATCCTCGGCATGCCTTACTGTCTGCAGAGTTGAGCAGATAAGTGAGTAAGCATTTGCCTAAGGACTGGGACCTTCATTTGCCTTGGTGTAAAAAAAATACTAAAATTACAGGGCAAGATGCAGGTCAGTGGAACATCTAAATAAATTCCCAACCTGGGTTGTTATTTATTTATCATTAACATAGCACTTTTGGTGTTCAAAGTGTTTTACGCAGCAACCCTGTGAGTTAAGTAATTATTATTCCCATTTTTCAGATGGGAAACAGGCTGAAAGATGGTGCCTTGCCCATGGCCACCTAGTGAGTTCAAGGCTATGAAAGGATTTGAATCCAGGTCCAAGTCCAACACCTTATCCATTAGGCCATGGGCCACATAGAAGTTGGGGGCAGAGGTGCACTCCGGAATCGGAGAGTCCAGATCGCGGATCTGTGCCATAGATCCATTCCCTGTCTCCCAACTTACTGCAACCAAGCTGAGAACGTGCACCTGAGTTCTCGCATCCTCATGAATGTCGCATCCCTTGTCTCTCCCTCTGTTCCCCCTTCCCTGTCTCCCCTCCCCCTGTCTTTAGATTGTAAGCTCTCGGGCAGGGACCATGTCTATCTTATTTTTTGTAAGTGCCAGGTACATCGCTGGTGCTATATAAATGTTTATAATAATAATAATTAATAATTGTATGCATTGCCCTCCTCTGCTCCGTTCCTCTGAGCTCAGTCTTTCAGTGCTTGGGGGTAGGGAATGGATCCAGGGGCCAGAAATACAAACTAGCCACAGGCACATTTGACTCCAGGGCCTAGGGTTCCCCCACCCATGCTAGGCTATGCCATGTTACTTATACAGTTTGTTATTAAAATCAAAAGATTTTTTCTTTTAAAATTAATTTTAAAATTGAATTGTCTTTTTCACCATTACCAGCTAGAGCAATACAACAGCCAGTTTCCCTTTATTGGTGCCCATTCCTTGTTGGCTTTGCTTTCTGGTTTTCATCCATAACCCCAGTGCCGCAATCCCTACAAGGGAAGGCGTCCATTTCCATTGAAATTAGATTCTTAGGGGAGCATTTAAAACAATGTGGCAGTAACATTTTAAACAGGAAAATATGTTTCCCTAAGAGCAATAAGTTCTCAAAAAATCTATACAGAACATTACTACCCGACTGCAAAATGACATAAAACATAAACAAGGCAAAATCCGACCGGACAAAATCAAAAGCCTTTATTTGGCCTAATGCAATTTAATATGCACCCTTGACATTTTTATTTTGATTGAAGAACCTCTGCTAAATGTTTTATGTTTCTGATACTATGCTGTGTAAGTCCCAGTAGTACCTGAGGGTGGCAAGCTAGCTGTAGTTAAGGAAGGGAGAAGAAAAGGTAAGGTACTGCCAGAACTCCAGCTGAGGAAAGCTACGTGAGTTATTGCTGTATCCACTGGAAGTTAGAGTGCTTTGACTGATATTTAAACCCATACAGCAGTAGCCAAGGGATTAAATTTAGGGAAGGACAAAGCTTGGATGACAGTTTTTTTTCTTAGAAACCAAGGTTGTTATCAGTATACCTTTATTAAGCAGAAAGGATATGACAAATCTAATACAAATGCTAAGATTTAATTTGCCTTTAAAACACCCCATGAACATGCATAAGGAATGTTTTCCCTGTTACTTAGGATAAACAGAAGTTGCAAACTCAAGTCATCATAGTAAATTTGTGTTGTTATTGAACCACAGACCTGGGAAGTAGGTGTTCATAGGTTCTAATTCCAGAGAAACCCTGGGCTCCCTTCATTAAGAACACAGTCACTGGGTCAGACTAATGGTCCACCTAGCCCATTATCCTGTCTCCAACAATGGCCAGTATCAGAAGACAGAATCATGATGGCGGCACATCTTTGGCCCTTACACGGGCAGCACCCACGCATGAACACCCAAACATCTGGGTGTTCACACATGGGTGCCGCCTGTGTAAATCCCGCGGCAGGTGGAGGGGTGCATGCGGGCGCACCTCCGCACACATCCACCTCCACCCATGCACGGAGCAACCAGCAAAACCAGCAGTTGCTCCGTGCGTGGAGGTGGGTGTGCGCCCATCTACACCCACCACACATGCTGACACATGCACCCCGCGCCGCAGTCCGTGTAAAAAAGGCCTTTGTCGTTCATTTCTAGCTGGGGCAGGGGTGGGGAATCTTTTCCCTCTCTCAGGCCACTTTGGAAATGAGTACAAGTTCCACAGGCCAGATAGGAGCTGGGAGTGGGAGTAATTAAGAGGTGTGCTCAAGGTGGGGGAAAGAAGAGGAAGGACCAGATTATGCACAGGGCTGGTTTTAGGATTTCCAGGGCAGAAATAAAATGCAGAGCCCGCATGGCCTCTCCCCCTCCATAGACCCACCGCCTTGGCAAGTGACAATCTGGTGCCATATGTTTTCATGCACTTACATGCCCTCACACACACGCAAGGTCTCTCCCTTTCACGCACACACTCACCCCCTTCTTGGGATTCAGGGATTGGTAATTTACTGGTCCTGAGGCTACCAGGAGTGGCTTGCCTGCAGGGGGCCCTTTGACCGCAGGGCCCAAGCCGCGGTCAGATACATGAATAAGCATGTGCCATACATATTAGGCTGGATCCAGGGATTGGAAAGGGGCCAAATAAAAACAGCTGTGGGGCAGATTTGGCCGACAGGTCAGTTTCCATTCCTGGTTTAGGGGCATCCTGGGCATGAGGCTGCACCCTCTGGTCACTTTGGCTATTGGTCTTTGAATTAATCCCATCATTGTCTTGGGTACATCAATGTATCTGCTTCAGTTTTTCCCTCTGTAAAAAGCTGGGGATATTTACCCACTTTCAATGGGCTGTGTGAATCACTTAAGGGCTATTCGGGTGCTGATTTCCACTCTTCCTCTTTCAGGAGTCAAAGTCCCTA
This sequence comes from Sphenodon punctatus, assembly GCA_003113815.1. Taxonomy (NCBI): domain Eukaryota; kingdom Metazoa; phylum Chordata; class Lepidosauria; order Sphenodontia; family Sphenodontidae; genus Sphenodon; species Sphenodon punctatus. The sequence goes on along the minus strand of QEPC01007512.1, from coordinate 696,385 downwards.
ATTCAGGAGAGAGAACGAAAACGGTATTCGAGCCTCATGCAGCTCTTTCCTGGTTGCCTGCCAGGAAAAATACCATAGAGAACAATGGGGAGATGATGGAATGACAAGAAACTTAGTGGAATGATGCTCAGAAGAGCTTCTGTCCCTCTTTATGCATTTGGAATGTTGGGAGGGGTGCATGCGCATCTGTACGGGCGTGAGGGGTGGAGCTTATTTGCTGAAGGGTGGAGCCTACTGGCCAAATGGGTGGGACTTGTCCCTCTGATCAAAATGTTGGGGGATATTTATGAGATTATACTGAAATATACAACTGATCAGTTCATCCATGCTGTGACCACACACAACATGACAATAATCCACAAAAACATCAGTCCACAACATGCGCATTATGGACAAACTGTTAACAAGCTTATTCTGTCTTGAAGCTTCCCTCTTCCTGCATATGATAAGGTACCAGAATATTCAGACATTCCGGAACCATAAATACTCTGTATCTATCTGAAAGTTTGTACATAGATTACCCAGAATGACTTTAATGTTCATCTGGGAATAGGAAAAACATATTCAGTTTTTCATCTAAATTAGTATAAGCAGCATATTGCTCTGTTCACTTAGCAGCATACATTATGGATTGCGACAAGAGACAATATTGCTTTGACTGTTACTTCTGAAAATGCGCCCTTTTTGTTGTTATCTTAAACTGTGGGTAATTTCAGACGTGACGGGCCCGGAGGCCCGCCACGCTGATCCACGGACCGGGATCCGTTTTGGATCCTGGTCAGGAATCAGGCCAGCCGTCCTTTAGACGTGACGGCCTGATTATGGAGGGGGATCAGGGAGGGGCAGTGGTGCGATGTGCAGCCACACGGCTCCGCCCCCTGCCGTTCCCCAGGCCGGACGCCCTCTGGGAGACGGGCAGGTACAGCGGCCAAACCACCCGCTGCGCCCAATCCTGTCCTGTGGTCGGGACCAAGGTCTGGGCAGGCTGAAGGTAACAGACATTACCTTCAGCCCTTTCCGGATCGTGGCCACCGTGACCATGGTTGGGGCCGAATCCCACCACGATTCTGGACCTCCGGGCGGCCGGAGGTCCAGAATCGTGGTCAATGTGATTCCCGCCAGAGGTTCACTGGGGTGACCCTCTGGCGGAACTCACATCAGACGTTACGGGAATCACGGCCACCATAGGGGGGTCACTGTGTTTGACCGTGATCCCGTAACGTCTGAAATTACCCTGTGTTAATGACATTGCCACTAGTAACTCATGCCATTAGCAGCACTCACATTAACTCCCTTGCCGTTTCCCGATGGGGATTGAAAACGTCTCCCTCTTTCAATCTCACGTTTTTAGTGATGGTGATTTATTGAAGGATAGTCATAGGCACATGGAAATTGTAGAACTTACGACTTACGCCTTGTACGCAGCCATGACGCATAGCAAGGCTGTGGCAGGCCCAGGCACATGTCCCAATGAGGGCAAAAGAGCAGGTCTCCCTATGCGGTGGCCCTCCCAAGGCCCCGAGGCAGCCTTGGTCTCCCCACACAAAGACTGTGGGGCTATTCCAGCTCCCAGTGAGGCCTCTGGGAGAGGCAGCAACCCCACCAGGAAGGAAGTTTTAAGAGTCAGCACGTCACCCCTGCCCACTCTGAAAATGTCCTTCTCGGCGGGGCCCGTTGTTGGTCCCACTCTGAAAATTTCCTAGCAATGCTCAGGCCACTTGCAGAGGGGTTGCCCTAGGGTCCAGGGCCCGGGCTCAACGGAGCCCTCTCCCCCCGTGGTAGCTACGCCCCTCATGGAACTCTATTAAACCATTTTGCTTATTTTCTTCTTCAGGTAGATGTATCCTGTTTGGTTTGGGGTTTTTTTTGTCAGACCACTTGGTTGCCTTGACCTTTGTATTTTCAAAATACAGGGCCTTTCCTTCCTTGTTTAATACACATGAATGAAATTAAGCCTCCCAACCCCCTGGGAGATATTCTCTCACTTTTGCAGAGGGCTAAACACTGACCCCAGATTAAGGGGTTTGCACAGATAGTAAGCTAATGAAAAGAGCTGGGAAGAAACCCCAGCAGCCCTGAGTAGTTTTCCCTGCTCTGGCCACTGCATCTGCCCAGCTTCTTGCGGTAGGAAACATGGTAAGTGAGGTTACGCTGTCACTTTCAGGTAAGCTAGGGAAATAGGTGATTTATCGGAGGGGTTACGTGTTGCACATTTTGCTCAGTGGCGGAGGATGTATGTCCCATTCAAAGTATTCAGGACATGGAGCGGCGTAAGCATTTTATTTTCCTGCTGAGAAGAGATATAGTTGGGTGCATGGAATACTACAATCCTGGCCTAATAATTAATCATTCTTAAATAATTATTTATTATATAATACCAGCAATGTGTCTGGCACTGAATGATCATTAACAGAGAGAGAGATCCCTGCCCTCATCTAGGATGGACGAGGAGGGGAGACAAGGGATACATCCGTGAGGTTGAGACGTCGCAGATACACGTGCTAAGCTTAGTTCCAGGGGTGAAGCGAACCCCACATAATAGGACAGTGGAAGGAGCATCAGTGAGCAGTCGGTGAGGGTGAGGAGGTAGGAAAAGGCTGAGGGAACAGGCAGGTTTTTAGGAGGAATTTGAAGGTAGTGATGGAAGGAATCACAATAACTATGAATACAATAATGAATAATTATTATAATAGTTGTTGAAGTAAAAACAAATTCACAGCCTTCCCAGGAGAGAACTCTGAATTCAATTGGGAATTTTCCCTTTCTCACTCTGTGAAAGAGATGGTCCATCTGATGAACGGAGCCTCCCCTGATAGCTGCGGAGAAGGGCACATCTATTAATTACACTGAGCAAGCAAAGACAGATAATTGCTCTGTGCCTGGAATCTCCAAGAAAGGGAGCTGTCAAGAAGAAAGATCCCTGTGCTTTCAACATGGTTGCACAGAAACATATAGAAGTCTGGTTTGTTTGTTTTAAGTTCATCTCAGATGGTAAATTGTTTCCTTTTTTCTGATGGGTCACAAATTAGTGCCCATCTATCTTTTTGGCAGAGCTTGTGAGTCAGCACTGAAAACAATGCCATTCGTAAAGAGGGTCTTCCTCCTTGCCTGGAGATCGATAGCTCCAAAAACACAGCATAATGCGTCGCATTTTCCCAGTTGGAAGGAGATGCCTCCTGTACTGTTTCCTTTCACTGATTTTAGGACACTTAAAATTTCTACAGCTTTTGCATATGGGGAGTTAAACATGCCTCACGGTGATTGGTGGATTAAATCTCACAAACCCTTTGAAGAGTCAGTTAAATATTATTATTATTATTATTATTATTAACAAACATTTATATAGCGCCAGCAGTGTACCTGGCACTTTACAAAGTAATAAAATAGACACGGTCCCTACCCCTAGGGCTTACAATCTGAGAGACAGGAGCTGGGGGAGAGACTTAGGAAGGGGAAAAGAGGGAGAGACAAGGGGTCTAACATTCATGAAGATGCGAGGTCTCAAGTGCACGTACTTGGCTTGGTTATGATGAGAATGACAGCAGGCAGGTCCATGTTGCAAGGATAAGGGTAAACCGATTAGGAATAGTGGCTCAGCAGAATAAAGAGTCAGACAGAGCAGAGCGAAAGAGGTGAGTTTTAAGGAGAGATTTGAAGGTATGAAGGGAGGGGGCAAGGCGGATGTGGACAGGGAGGGAGTTCCAGGCATGGGGGGGCAGCAAGTGAGAAGGGACGAAGGCGCTTAGGGGAGCAGGGAAGGCGTGGAAGGGTGAGAGAAGGGACAGAGGAGGAGCGAAGTGCACGGGCTGGAGTATGGAGGGCGATAAGTGCAGAGAGGTAGGGGGGAGCAAGGTTGTGAAGAGCTTTATAGGTGAAGACTATGAGCTTGTGCAGGATTTGTTCAGGAAGGGGAAGCCAGTGAAGCGAAGAGAGGAGGGGCTGCACATGGTCGAAGCGACTGGTGAGGTAGATGACCCTGGCAGCAGAGTTTTGGACAGAGATGAGGGGAGAAAGGGGAGACCGGGGAAGGCCAGTGAGAAGGAGGTTACAGTAATCGAGGCGAGAGATGACCAGAGCATGAACAAGAGTTTTGGCAGACGAGACAGAGAGAAAAGGGCGAATCTTAGCAATGTTATGGAGGGAGAAGCGACAGGATTTAGCAACAGAGTCAATGTAGGGTTTAAAAGAAAGGGCTGAGTCAAAGATGAAGCCTAGGCTACGGGCTTGGGGGACAGGCAGGATGGTGACTCCATCAATAGTTATTGACAGTGAGGAAGGAGAGGAAGGATGAGGGGGGAAGATCACCTCTTCGTCCCACATGAAGATACTGGACAAGATTCCTTGTCTTTAAATTAATGCATGAAATTAAATTAATGCATGGAGTCTTATTTGGAAATTTTGACCAGCTCGAAATTAAGGCGAGCTTATACTCTATTACGCTGGCAGCTGGTCAAAACGGCAAATGTGGAGGGTAGGTATACCTCCACTCCAAAGGCTTCTAGACTTTGCTTTTGTTATAAGAGGGAAGTTGAGGACATTTGCCATTTTCTATTGCGGTGCCCCTATTTTGATGCACTGTGGGCAGTACGGATAGCTCCCCTGTTGCCAAAGGGTTTCAGGGGAGAGCTAGAGGGTAGTTTTTGTGAGTTGATGGAATTGACACAAAAGGAGGCAATAATTGCTCTCGCTGTATACACATGTCTGGCATCAAAGAAGTGGTGTGCAATACAGGCCAGGTGTACTGGTAACTAGTCTGGCTGGAATAGAGGGACGGTGGTAGCCCTAATTAGTTAGTTGGGAAAGGTTATTCCTCTTCTTATTCCCTGATTTATCCCATATGGGGATTTAAGTTAAGCCAAGGGGCTATGGTCAATAGATTGGACGTTGGATTTTATGTTAGATTTTAATACTATTATTATTAACTTTGTTCATTTAAACCTTGTTTTTATTTATGTTAAAGTTTTTGTAATAATAAGGAGGATGGGGTTGGTGTAAATTAGTGCTTGTTGTTGTTTGATGTGTTTGTTTATTACTAGTTTTTTTGTGTGTTTTTTTTTGGCATAAGGCAAAAGCTGTGCCTAATAAATTTAAATTAATTAATTAATGCATGAAAATCGCTTCACTGAAATCAACTGTTGACTGATCTGAGTTCTTGTACAAATTTCCTTTTGTTTTATTTTATTTATCTACCAATTTATACCTCGCACTGCCTGCCAAAGCAGTTCAGGGTGGCTAACAATTTAAAAAATACAATGATATAAATACACTATATACTATAATACATATAAAACAGCAATACTAAGATAAATAAAATATGGAGGAGGTCACAGAAAAGAATATACAAAACCCCCACCACCCAAACCCATAACCCTCCACCCTTACCCATTTCCCTCACCAAAAGCCTAGTGGAACAGCCAGGTCTTGCATTGTCATCGAAAGGAAGAGAGGTCCGGGGCCGGGAGGGAGTTCTGCAGCTTTGGCGCAGCCACCGAGAATGGCTTCTCCATCGTCACCCCCCGAGATACTCGGGAGACTTAGAGACAGGCGTTCCCAGCCAACTGCAGGGGGTCGATGCAGAGCCCGGGGAGTGAGGCGGGTTTTAGAGCTGGCATACATGACCGGATCGAGCTTTTTAAAAATTGAACACCAGACTCAGGCATATACAGCTGTACCCAAGGCCCCATATGCAAATAATTTCTCTGCCTTTCAGATTCACCAGGTGCAAAAAACTGTGAAGGAAGGGTCTTCAAGATCAGGTAAAAGCTTGGACCCAGTCATTTACCAAAATCTCCTTACTCCTAGGGATCAGGTGGTTTTACTACGGCAGGTTCTAAGCAAGTCTGAAATATTATTTTGCAGCCACTACGTATCATGCAGTGTGCAGCAAGAGAAATTTCCCAGAACCCTTAATACAACTTCGGAGGATGAGCCCCTGGCCATTTAGCCCCAGTGCTGGTCCTGAACACTGGGACAAGTCTCAGTAACGTAAATAGGACTTGCCCAGGCATTCAAAGCTGCCCCCAGCCCCAAGCAGCCAGAGGATCACGCTGTCTATTTTAGAAACATTTATAGAGGGTAGGAGTGGGGAATCTTTTCCCTGAAAATTAGTAGATAAGTTTATTGTTCTGGCATCGAAGCCTTGACAATACATACATGCATATATATATACACATCAAAAATACATCAAAACACACAATGACTTATCCAAAATCACTCAAATTGATAAAACAGAAATACCTGACAAAGGCATTAAATCAGCATTGCCCCTGCATCTCAACAAACCGAGCTCCTAGTCTTGCTGCAGCCACCGCAAAGGATGCAGCTGTGACTGTCACATCTGCCCCTTTACCCGAAAGCAGAAATAACAATTGCCGGAGCCTAGATCTACTTAAGTCCAGCCTTACAGTCTTAAATAATCGTTCACAAGGCCTGGAATAAATAGGGCAACTAAACATGTAATGCTTCAGATCTTCAACCTCCCCACAGATGCATAGCCGCTCTGCATATTCTAAGCCCCTATACCATCCAAGCACGACTTCTGTCCACATTGATTGGAATCTCAAGGTGAAAATTAGTACAAGTGCCACGGGTTGCATAGAAGTTGGGGGTGGGAGGTGCCACAGGGTATGCTCAAGAAGAGAAGGATCCAGATCATGGATCTGTGCCATGGATTTGTCCCCTGTCCTTGTGTGCATGTCCTCATCTCTGCTCCCTTACCCTGAGCTCCGTTTTTCAGCATTTGGGGGTAGAAGCTAGTCTAGGAACTGGAAAGGGCCAAATAAAAATTAGCCATGTGGGCTGCATTTGGCTCCCGGGCCTGAAGTTCCCCATCCATGCTCTAGCTAGCATTTCTCAGTCATTTATTAGTGAAAATTTAAGTGACCAAATACCAAGTTCCCAGCATAGATTCTTCAAAGGTCAAATCCCCTTTTGCAAGATCAAATCTTTTGACACACTCCCTTTCAGCGGCAGAAGAGACTCGTAATATCATAGCAGTAATAATAATAATTAAAGTTTATTGTACTGGTCTTGTGGCCTTGACAAAAAGAGAGAAGACCAAAAAACACACATAACCAATATCATACCAGTATAGTTTCACAGACTTCAAACGTGATGCAGTGGATCCCCAGGGAAGCCAAAGGGGTCAACCTTACGGTCAAAAAGAAACAAAAAGGATACAACCGTTTGGTCGGCAAATCATAAAGAAGCTGAATGAGCATGAGCAGAGTCTGCCGCTACTGGACAGGCCTGTTTCGTTTTTTTACAAGCATATACAAAGCCCCAAGTGTCTAATGATGGAACCCTCTCTAAGGCACTTTAATGTCAAGCTCATCTAGCTGTCAGACTGGCTCAGAAATAGAAGGCCAACATCTTCCAAACACAGTAACCTGATGCACGGCAGCTAAGGGAACAGAGCTATGGGCCTGGATCCATGGGGTAATGCAGGATTAGTGGGAAGAAAATGGACTGTGCATTAAAATTCATGAAGGAACACTATTTATGACCCCATGAATAATGGCTGCAATTGTGCAGGGTCACGTTCCCCCCACACCACTCCCCAGTGCTACAGAAAGAAGCAAAGTCATTAACATGATGTGTGTGCCTGCCTTGGGCTCCCCCTTGGTTACCAACATAGTCAATGTTTTTCTGGGTACCCTGGAGGAATTGGTTCATGATGGCGATAAACAGCAATCAGAAAGTTGGGGAGCTGGTGTGCTTTGTTGCCTGGCTGAGCACGGTTTCTGGTGGGAAAAATTAGCAAATTTAAAACAAAAACAGGGCAAGGACTGGGGATTTGGAAACAGGCATTTTACAGAGAGAAAAAACATAATAATCACTGCTCATCACCAGTGGCTATAATTTGCTCAGAGTACAAAGCACTAGTTCTATCTTAACAGGGCCATGTCCCGGCAAAGACTTAATTCAATGTAGTTGGGCTGGCACTGATTTCTGTTTTACTCCTGAAACGTTCACACAAAGAGAGCACTAAATCAAAGTTATTCAGGAGTATCAAGTGAAGTATGTGATCCTGAAAAATCTGGGATACGTACCCCCCCCCCCCTTTAGTTTGTATTTCGAAGTTCTTGTGAACACTTATCACTGGGAGGTTCATCCAAACACTACCAAAGTGGAGCAGCTACATCCATTCAATTCAATCAAAGTCGTTACAAAGAGTGTCTGCCGCTCTTTGTGCACTTGCAATGTTAGGAGGGGTATGTGTGGCATGTAAGCATGTGAGGGGGTGGAGCTTATTAATAGAGGGGTGGGGCTTATTGGTCAAGGGGGCAGGGCTTGTCCCTCTTTGGCTGCTGGAAATGCTGGGAGGTATGACAGCAAGCGAGTCCAGGTAAGGTGGACAGTGGTTCAGGAGAGAAGCGTGCAGTTGCAGGTCAGGAGCAAGACGGTCCAAGACAAAAGGCAAACAGGTTTGGAATAGGGGGAAAAGCAGGTACAGGGCAGGGCAAGACAAGCAGGGACAGAGGGCAAGTTGGGTTAAGGAAAAAGGCAAACCACAAGCCAGGTCACAGGAAATGCAGCATTGCTGCATCCAGCTTCGCATGGCGGCTCGGCGACCTAATATCTGGGCAGGGACCAATCATAAGCAAGAGGGACGTGGCCCTGAATACAGTAACAAGGCCCAAGCCAGAGCACAGCAGTGGTGCTGCAGAATCAGCCATTGCTTCAGAACCTCCACGGTCCCTGGGTCCAGTCCTAGGTCCTTACGATCCTCTCCTGAGTGTCTTGTGTGCCAAAACTCCCTTCCGCTAGCCAACCTTTAGGGCCTAAAGCTTTTCCACCTAGGAACAAGTTTAGGAAGCCTTCCCAAATTCCAAGTAAGTTATTGATTTCCCCCCCCCCCCCTTAAAAGGAGCCCATTTTCCTAATTGCATTGGCTGTCTTTGTCTGGGGAAGAGCTGCCGACTGTTCCATCTCATGACCACTTATGGTTTCACTGAGTACCTGATCATCATACAAGTCATTACTTGCCCCCCTCCAGCTTATCCACCAACTGAATTACTCCAGCAATACTCAGGGCCATATACTGTGTTCCGTTTGGTCTATAGTCACCCGCTCCAGGGTGGAACGGTGTGCCACTGCCTCCAGCTCAAAGGTATAGGAGTTGGAGATGCTGGTTACCTCATTGGACTGAACTTTTGGGTCGAAAGCTCTTTTATTTGGAATAGAATGCCGTGGTAACCCCCATTGCAATCATTAGGGCATTTTGCCATTGGCTTCAATAGAGCCAGGATTTCACCTCAGATGTGCCCAGACAGATAGGCCATAAGAATCAATAGAGATCTATACTACCATTGCTTGGTTTGGTGGATAGTATGTTGGCCTTGAAGCCATACCCGCATCCAATTTCCACAAGTAGGCTGAAATCCCCTTTGTCTCCAGGGCCTTCCAAAGCCTTGCCGGGCCAGGCCAACCAATTAATGAGTTATCAGTAGGTCCCAATCCTGTGATCCCTTACCCTTTCTCCCCCACCTACTGATAGAGCTGGAGCAGGAAACAGGTTTATTATTCACATTTTGGGTATATAAACAATATCCATGGCCAAAAATAGGTACTTCAAATTTTCCGGGTATTCCATTTTTTAATGTTTTTTTTTCATGTTTCTGGCTCGAGTATTTTAGGGCTTTTTTGCTGTTTTCGTGACGTCCTCTTCAGCAATTGGGCATATGCAATAATGCAAATATACCACTGAAACGGCATAACTGTTGGTTATAACCTTTAAAGTCCTATATGACTTGGGCCCCATCTACCTGCGGGACCGCCACACCCCATGTCCTCGATCGACCCCTGCGGTCATCGGGGGCACCCTGTTAAAGGTCCCCCGGGTTTCTCGGTGGGCCACATTTGAAAGGGTCTTCTCAGTGGCCGCACCACAACTTTGGAACTCCCTCCCAGCAGAGATTCGACTCTCTTGGGACCTCTCCTCCTTTCGCAGACAATGCAAGACGTGGCTGTTTCACCAGGCGTTCGGTGAGGGGGATGCATGGGAGGGTTTAAATTGGGCTATTTTAATTGAGCTTTTAATGTTTATTTTATCTTGGATTTTATATTTTATTGTAATTTATGTTCGTTGTACACTGCCCTGAGTCGCCGTATGGCGAATAGGGCGGTATAAAAGTGCTGCAATAAATAAATAAAATAAAAGAACTGAAATACCGACATGACCAAAAAAACAAAATACACAAACAAAAACCCAGCCGTAACCGATACCTGACAGAGCACAAACGGATATTGGTTATTACCTGAACCGCCATTTTCAATTTTGGTAGTGTAGATCCAACCAATTTCCCCGGTTTTCTTGGAAACTCATTTCAGTGCTACCTGAATAAGTCTAGGAGACCAATGGTCTCAGTAATGGCAATTGGACCACATGCCGCACAACATTTTTAGCCGCCAAAGGCAAGCTCTGCCCGTTGGCCAAGAAGACTCAATCCTCCACAAATAAGCTCCTCCCCCTCATGCACTTACACACACACACACCCATGTCCCAAGTGCACACACAGGGACAGACACTCTCCTACATCTCATTCCATTTAGTTTCTTGTCTTTCCATCCTCTCCCCATTGCCCTCTCAAGTGCTTCTCCTGGGAGGCAGCTGGGAAAGAGAGGCATGAGGCTTGGATTCTGGTCTGTTGCCTCTCTCTCCTGAAAGAGGGACCGTGGGATTCAACACCCAGAGAGGCACTGCCCCTCCTGAATAGGGTCTGTTGGGAAGGATGCGATCAGGCCCTTATTCATTCTCAACTGCAGCCAAAAGTAATTGAGGAGCCAAACTGCAGCAACCTTAACCAGAGAGTGATCTAGTAGAGACTCGAGGATTAGACCCATTGTAAAGTGCATTAAGATAACTGAGCATGTGCAGTTTAATTGTACTATTGTGAATCTGAGCCGATAGTTAATAACGAGCCTTTTTAAAACACCATTTTGCTCTCCTAGTTTGCTGGAAGCAGCAAGGATTTAATTTCCTGTTGGATACTCTGGCCTTTGTGTTCCCTCTTACATTTTACCACCGGCTGAACATCCTGTCTCCTGACATCCCCGTCTGCATGGAGAAGGGGACATGTTGTCACGCTCCAGTTGTGCGGTGAATAGTATTTCTGAGTTGTTCTGACAAGAGCACAATTTTCATCGCAGGCAGGAGACATGCCCACCCCCTGCTTTGCTGGGCTGTGACTCATGTCTTTGTTTGTATAGGCTAGGGGGTAGCTCAAGCCCTGCATGGTCTTTCAGAGACCAATGATCTCCTATGCGGGTTGCAAACTGGCCTTCCTCTAATACTATGGAGGTGCGGTGGGTTCAGATGATATCTTATATTAAGCCAGCTTCCTCAGGCATCTGAAAGGGATAGGATTGTCACCTCTCCAGTTGTTGCCTGGAGACTCCCAGTGTCTCTGGGCCAGCCAGAGGGAAGTTCCAATTCCTCTGGGCCAGCTGTTGGCTTACATGGAGAAATTGGGACTTTGGGGCGGAGGGGGCACACCAGAAAGCAGGTGAGCCATAGGGACTTTTGGACCACTTTTCTGATGTGGCCCCACTTCTAGGAAGCATCATGGTGTCAGAAAGGGGTGTGGCAGCCTTTTTGCTCCACCCCCTTGCTGATGTTGTCCCCCCTCTCCTCCCCCCGCAGAGCATGGTGATGTCAAGATGCTCCCTAAGGAACGAGGTTACGTCAGGACAGCCCCTTTGCCCTGCCTCCACTGATGTGGCCCCAAGGGAGGTGGCAACCATAGAGACGTTGCCCCTAGGTGGCCCAAAATCTTGTACCCTCTCACCCACAGGAGACGATCCAGTAAAAGAGATTATCTGAACCATTGTCTCCGTCTTTACACTTGGAACCAAAACAACCACCACATTCTCTAAATGTGGAACCAAGAAGGAGCACAGCATGCTGGGAATTGAGTTCCTTAAGGCTGAGGCTTATGTCCATTCCTATTCAGGCAAAGACTTAAACCCATGCTTAGCTTTACGCATAGACTTATGTCTTGCTTAAGGCTGCATTAGGGTTGTCATCTTCCCTCAAGCTTTGACCAAAAAGGGGAGGAACCAAGGTGGAAGTGGGTGGGTCTAAAGGGATCTCCTGACCCTTTCAAACATAGCCACACCCCCTTCTGAGCATCATGTCACAATGCTCTGCTGGGGGTGGGGCCATGTCAGATAGGAGGGCGAAGATCATCTTCACACTCATCCCCTTTGTTATGGGCCTGCCTCCTTTAAAGTCTCAATGTCTCCGGATTATCCAGGCGACCCTGAATAACCCACAAAAACTGGGACTTTACCAAGGGCTTGGAGTTGATGGGTCAAACACAAAAGGGTGGCAGCTTTAGGCTGCGTTCAAAAATAATCACGATTATCACCTGCAAACACCAATAGCAACACCACAGTTTTGCCCCTGGTTTACTGCATGGTGGCAATTTTTGTGCTGACTGAACAGATCTACCAGGTGATTGAGCACCATGGCAAAGATCAGGGCAATCGCCGAGCCCCATGTTCTGCCCCAGTGATTGAACTTCTGCCCGTGCTCACCCTGGCAAGCAGTTGCGCCCCCACCTGCCAACTTGTACCCAGATCTTGCCTCTCCCTCCCGGATGACAGAGAGTTCAGACACTGCTACTCTAGGGCAAGCCACTCATCCAGAGGCAGTTTGTAGTCTCTTCTGGCTTTTGCATAAAACAGCTTGATCCAGACCAAGATATAGGACTCTTGCACGAATGCTGATCATGACACTGGATGGCTAACTGACAGATCTAATATTTCTCGATCTAGCTAAACAGAACAACAGAGATCTCGCTGGGCTTTTTCCCCAGACCTTTAAAGTTTACACCTATTGCCGTTAGTATATGCTTTGGAAATCACATGGCACCTGGCAGGCTCAGGCTTACTGCTGAAACAGTTATCCATGCAGATATTGGTAACTGTTTGATCTGTGGTAACGAAACCACTCGTGCTTGATTATCAAGCAGTAACCATTTTATTCACTGATGCTTTGACCAAATTACCATACAACTGTTTTGTGCCATTTACTGTCTGTTCTGCAGTGAGCAGCTAGTTCTGTTTACCCATGATTCCTCTCCTGTTTACAACCACCACGGGGCCCTGGTTTCAAGTTTCCCATTGGATACCTAGTCCAAATCTGCTGGATGCAACTTTGCTATTGGTCCAGAAGGAAACTGGAAAGAACAGAATGAATAAAGACAGTAAATCAGCGGTGGTGGTTACTGATATTTTGGTTCATTGTTTAGCTGCTTCTGTATTTGGCTAATGATCAGTTAATCAATTAAATATCTGAAATTTTGGTTATTAAATAAACTATCTGTTTCAGCTAAGATCAGGCCTTGAATGAAACCTCTGTGCTCCTAGCAAGTTGCAATTACAATTCTCCTTTGGAAGAAGTTTGGCTGTCTCTGATTTTGCCTTCCTTTGAAATGTAGAGGCTGCAGTTTGATATTTGCCGATTGTTCCTTTGCTGTTTATCGTAAGAAATTCTCCCTCAAGTTCTCTTTTGCTACAGTGGATGTCCCCCGGGGCTTGAGACTCAGAAAATCTCTCCAAATTATCTTATTGACTGGTGCAATCACCCAACCTGGCTTTAAATATCTTTCTAATGGAGACAACACCAAGATGAATTGCTTTGTTGACAACTCTCTGAAATATTGCCTCCCCCCTCCCCGCACTTAAAAATATTTAACTGGGTTGCACTCCAATAAGCTGCCTGATAATGTCTTTAAACAAAGAATTATTGATTTGTTGCTGTTCCGTCACACTCCGCATGGCCCTTTTATTTTCCCTCAGTACAGTATACGCTGTGTATCTGAAGCTTCTGACATAGCCACGGGGGTTTCAGTGGGATTTGGTTTTCTTTTCTGTTCACAAGCAGAACAAAAAATCATCATCCCATTTTCTACTCACGCGCATGTGCTTGTGTGTGTGTATTTTGTGTTTAAGGGGCCATGTTGCTTCACAATCGTCCAAGGATTTATATAGCACCAGCAATATGCCTGGTACTGAATAATCATGCCCTGAGGGGTTTATGGTCTAGGATAAGGAAGGGAGGGGAGACCAGGGGAACACAGGAAGAGTCAGGGATCAATTTTAAAAATGGAGAAGGTGTAAGTGCCGTGCGTAGCTTAGCCTGAAGAATAAGACAGTACAAGGAGAAGCATTGGTGAACTGAAGCATTATCCCCATGAGTAATCTATGGGGGGTGAGGAGCTAGGGAAAGTCAGATGGAAAGGGGGTTTTGTTTTTAGGAGGGACTTGAAGGTCAGGAACTAGGAGAAAGCAGAGCATGCGTGTCCAGGGAGAGGGTTCCAGGCATAGGGGGCAACATGGGAGAAAGTGGGAAGGCTGATAAGAGGGCAGGAATCTCTGGGGCAGGTGAGGGTAGTGACAGAGGAGAAATGAAATTCCTGGATGGGAGTGTAGCTGCAATACCAAACTGTTTGGTATTTCAGGATTTTTATTATTATTATTTATTTAATTTGTTTATAATAATAATAATAAGCTTTATTATGTGTAGCCACATGGCCATTACATATTACAATCAAACACGATCAATAAAATCACCATCAAGGAGCCAACAAAAGGAATAAAATACATGATAAATACAAAAACTCTGACATATCACATATCTACGAACACCCCCCACCCACCCCAATAACATCTTATACCTCCAGAGCAACCAAATTACAATTTGGACCGAATGGCATCACATCTAGTGGCAAAAATAGCCACCTGTTTGGTCCTTTCAGGGACCTGGTCCCCCAACAGAAAAATTAGTTGCCTAGTTTCGGACCAATCTGTTCCCATACCTATATCAACCCACAGCCTCTCACGCAATTGGGCGTACAGGGGGCACTTCAGCAAATAGTGGTTGAGGTTCTCCACCTCCTTCCCACAAGGGCAAATCCGCTCCTCACATGGAATCCCCAGGAATCTCCCTAGGAGAACTGCTGTTTTGACTGTTTGGAACCTGAGTGTGCCAAATCTGAACTTCAGGTCCGGTTTCATCCAAGAATACAAATAGGGAGCTTCAGACAGGGGGGGCAGAATATGTTGATAGAATGGTGCTGACCGAGAATTGGATGCCAAGGCCCTAAGGCATTGCCTATCCATATCCTTTATCCGCCTCTTCAGAGTCTCTCTAACCTGTCTGCTGGTCACATACTGAAAGTAGGGTTCAGAGAATCCCAGCCGTGACAACCGACTGGTCACCTCAAGATACCATGGGTCCCCCCCCCACTTTTTCTGTGACCTTCTCCACCCATGTGCGCTCCAACAGAGAGCCCTCGGGCGCATCGCGTAATTTAGCCCAAAAGGACAGGAGTCTGATGTCAATCAAAGCTGCCAAGGAAGGGCACCCTAGCTCAGTCAAAACCATGGCCGAGCTTGTAGCTTGCGGGCATCTAAGGATCTTCCTCCAACACTGAGTAATTACAGGTTGGAGTTGCCGTGTTGCTTCCACCTCGATACCCCATACGTGAGATCCATATAACAGTCGTGACAGGACCTTAGCCTCCAGAATTCGGCGCAACACCAAAGCAGACGGTTGGCCGTGGGCATAGGAAAAACGTGTGATAGCCACTATCTCTGGGCTTACCACTTCCTTGGCCATCCGCACCTGCAATTTCCATGAGCAGGAATCTGCCAACCTGACGCCTAGATATCGAAAACCTCGCACCTGTTCTATCCGATGTCCTTGTATAGACCAACTATATTTCCTATATCGACCACCTACCACCATAATTTTAGTTTTATCATAATTTATTTTCAAATGTTTTAAACGACATCTATTCTGGAAATCAAGTAAAGCTCTACCAAGCCCCACCCGAGAAAGGGCGACCAGGGCAGTGTCGTCTGCGTACATCAGTAGGAAGATTTTCCGTCCCCCAATGGACGGCGGGTGGTACCTCGCAACCTCCTTATGCTCAGTAATCAATGAATATAAATAAATATTAAAGAGCAAAGGGGCCAGCAGACACCCCTGCCTGACCCCCCTAAAGGTTTGGATAGAATCTGTAAATCTTCCCTCCGGGGGCATCCTAACTCGGAGACAGGTCTCTGTATACAACATTCTTTAATTTGTTTATTTATTTATTTATTGCAGCATTTTTATAGCTCCCTATTTGCTATACGGCGACTCAGGGTGGTGTACACCAAACAGTTTCAGTGATTAGACAAACAAGTACATCAAGCACAGATTTGAGCTTCCTCCTCCTGAATTTGGGCACCATCTTCAAGAACTTTTTAGTTCTAGCAAGTTGAACGTTGCCATTTGGAATCTATCCTTTCACCTTATATTTGTTGCAGCAAACTTGGACTACTTCCTCTGTTTCTCTCCACTGGAGTCATTCTTTCAGGTTGGACTATGTTGCCTTCTATTCTGCCTCTGTTTTAGTTGAATAAAGTTCATTGATCAAGGTTGCAGTTATTGCTGTTGCTTCGGAAAACCCTCTAACCCAGGGGCGGGGAACCTCTTCTTACCTTCAAGTCAGCCTACCATGCTTCCTCCTGATTCCCATTCAATGTGGACCACCTTCCTTTTTGCCTGGCCTGCAGTCCCCCAGGTGGGCCACACTGGAGTAAGTGGCCCATACCCAGGGAGGTGGAGGTCCTACAAGGGCTGGGCTGGGGAGCGGTGTGGCATGCTGGGAGGAAGGGGGCAGAGCCTAGCAAGCACAGGCACACCTGTTGGACCCTGTCCCCGTGGGTACGACCTGCCCTCTTCCTCCTGAAACTTTGGCCTGGCAAAGGGGCAAAGGAGAGTGGGGGAAAGGGGCTCTCCTGCCCTTTCACAACATTCTCCAAGGAGTGGGGCTACGAGAGCCTTTTCTTTAGCCTGTCCCTTTCCAAGATGGCCCCGCAGACCTCTGAATTCAGACCTCTGAATTTTCTTTTCTCCCATGGGTCATATCACCACAAACTGCAGCCAAGTGCTGCTCGGATGTGACAAGTCAACCTTATCAACAAACAAGCCAGCACAAGGGTGATTAATTATGTATACAATGGGTCCAATTTCACTCTCAGACAATAGGAGTTCATTTAGGGACATAACGGAGGAGGCCTTGGTCAGGGAAATCTCCAGGTGATCTTCCCGACCTGGATTGTCAGCAGCAGTTGATACCTTAAATGGCATGTTAGAGAAAGAGTGTGTTTGCCCCCATTAAGAGCCGGGTGTAGCTACCACGATGTGAGGGGGCTCAATTGAGCCTGAGCCCCAGAGTCAGTGGCGGTTGAGGGTAGGCTTGACAAGCAGCCCAAGTACCGCTAGGACATTTTCAGAGTGAGCGAGGGTAGAGAGCTGGCTCCCTCTTCTTCCTCCTCCTCCACCCACTCTGAACATTTCCTAGCGGTGCTCAGGTTCTTTGTGTGTGTCGGTGGTTTGCAGCGGGTGGCAGCATGAAATGGAGACTCTTGCCCCATCAAGGGAAGCCCCACCTTATCCTGGAGACCCTGCCGTCTTGGGTGGGCGGCCCATCATTGGGTCATGAGCCCAGACTCCCCATAGCCTTGTGAGGAGAGACAAAGTAATTCAGATTAGCTCTTTAATTAGACTAACTCATTGGCCAACAGACGATAAGACAGATCATCTGAACTGCTTTGTCTTCCTCTCGAAATACCATGGAAAGAGGGGTGAAAAGGCCCCTTCCCATCGCTGGGTCTGCAGCTACCAGCTTAGCTTGCCTGGGCGTTATATCCCTGATAACATTCTACACACACACACACACGCCCCATCCCTGGTTGCTCACACACATCAATAGCTATATCTATCCATTACCATCTCTCACCAATACATTCCAAGCACAGGGGGGAGGAGAGATTTTACAGACACACACCCATCTTTGTATTAATTTCGCTAACTGGCTTCTAGTTTAAGTGAGCCCCATTAAATGATCCATCTGCTCCTTCTGCTGTTCTGCAGAACAACATGGTTCCTCAGGCCCACATGTTATTATGATCTATGTTATTGTCTGGAGCAGGGAACCTTTTCCCTCTCAGGGGCCACTTTGAAAATTAGTGTAAGCTCCAAGGGGCATACAGAAGTGGGCGTGGGGAGTACTTAAGGAACATGTTCAGGAAGAGGACAAGATAATGGATTTCTGCCATGGACCTACCCTTACTCTGAGCTGAGTTTTTCAGCGCATGGAGGTAGGAACTAGACCCAGGGGCCCGATCCAGGAACTGGAAAGGGGACAGATAAAAATTAGCCAAGGGCCACAGACGGCCCAGGGGGCCGGAGGTTTCCCACCTCTGGTCTAAAGTCAGTCTGCTCTGCATGACTTTGGTAAAACAGCCTCAGAACAGGATTTAAATGATACTGTCACGTTCTGGGAACTAAACAGCTATTTTGTGTAAGAAAGTAACATTTCTGCATGTTGGATCCAACACGCAGAAATCAAGCCTTGATGGGAGACGAGAACCTCTCCCAAGTGGAAAGACCTTCCCAGCATCCACCATGGCAATAATTTTAAATGTTGCATAAATAAATCAGTGTGCCCCAATGAGCCGGAGGGGGCTGCCATGCCAAGATTCACGCTCGTACCTTGAGGTTGCTCTGTGAAACAGATGTTTCTCCCGGCACATTCCTTCTTGCTAATCCGTTCAAAAAACACACACAACCTTCTGGGGGTAAATTTTCAAAAGCAACATGTGGGGGGTTGTTGCACACAAAGGCCTTGTTAACTAAGCGATGGGATCTTTGCCCACACTTTCCCGGCACTGCCTTGGACACATTTAACCATTTAAAACTTCATTCGTGCCAATTCTGCCTGTCTTGGCTCACCTCCATTTTAACCCCTTGATTCATTCCTTGGGTGCTAATCAACATGATGCTAGACTCATGTTTCACACTGGAAACATCCACTCAGCGCAACGTGTATTTTAAACCCTAATTTTGCAGCTCCGAGTTGGTTACTCGTTTTGGCCTATGCGCGGTGGAAGCGAATGAACATCCATGCAGTGCGAGTACCAGTACGTAGCTTTCATGATGTATAAACAGGAACAAATGGGGAGATCAGGGGGTCAACAGAGCCCCCAGGGAACAGCAGTGGCTCTCCAGACGGGCTGCCAACGAAGACTGGATTGGCCTGGCATGGTTTCCTTGCTGTCTGGGGTCATGAGATTATGATGAAATCTCAAAATGAGGTCACCCAGGCAAATCTTGGGAACCAAGGCCACTGAGAGTTGGCTTTCAAAGCCGTCTAGGAAATCTGGACACTCGCACCGTGCTCGTTTCCAATGGAAATTTGACACCCTTAAGCTGCTAGGGAACTTTTAACTAAACTGTTTGGAGGATAGCTTCTCCCCAACCCACCCAGCTGCCGCCGTATAGTCTGACAGGGTTGGCCAGTTGTGCTCTTGCTAAAGGGCGTAGCGTGATTTGCGATAGTTACAGCCAGTTGCCATTTGCAATAAGACAACAACAGAAAAAGAAGAAAGGAGTCTTGCAAATGAACTCCAGCAGCAGCCATTTAAAACGACTTCGCCAGCCACATCTGGATTTCATCGTCCTTTGGAAAGTACAAAACGAAGGACATAATTGCAATTACAGTTTGTTAGGGAGTAACGTGCTATCTTGCGGGGTTGAAATTTTACCCTCTGGTGCTTTAAACAATTTATTGCTTTCTTCACTCCTAACCCTCGCAAACTGAGAAATGGTCACAGGAGAGAGGCAAGGGATGGAGGCCTGGCCAGACCGGTCACCTTGCGGACGGCCGTAGCTAGGGAAGGAAAGAGCTAAATCATCAACATTTAAAGCTGGGAGGAATCTCAAGGGTCATCTAGTCCAACCCTATCGAACCCCATCTAAATTACCAAGCCAAGAACGTGTACCCGAGTTCTCGCATCCTCATGAATGTCACATCCCTTGTCCCTCCCTCTGTTCCCCCTTCCCTGATTCCCTCCCCCTGTCTTTAGATTGTAAGCTCTCGGGCAGGGACTGTGTCTATCTTATTCTTTGTAAAGCACCAAGTACATCACTGGCGCTATATAAATGCTTATAATAATAATAATAAATAATAAGTTGCAGCCATTAGTCTGGAGACAGCAGCACTTGGGGCCAGCTTGGGTCCTTCTCTTTAAGACAATGGAGGACACTCTGGTCAGTACCTGCTCAACTCTGTCATAAGGACAGCGGTGGCCAACTTATAGTGCACATGACCAACTTGATCCAGGGGGTCAGCCTCAGGATCCCTCCCGCTCTGGCAGTCCAGGCCAGGACCCCTTCTGCTGGTTCCCACCTCTATGGCCCATCAACAACTGGCTTCAGGAGTGGAGAGGAGCACTCCCTTCAGAGACAACCTTCCCTGATGCACTGGAGGGTGCTCTCCTAGCCCATCCCCTTCATGGAGACACTCCCTGGGGCATCAGCCCTGCTCTCCCCTCCCCCTGCCTCCGAAGCAATCTCTGAGAGTCAGGTCTCTCTCCCCACAGCACGATCTACTGGAGACCAGCTTGTGACCTACCAGGAGATTGTGGGTGATTTCAGACGTGACAGGCGGCAGCATTGACCCTGGGCCGTGGGGTGGTTTGGACCACGGGCGGGGGTGAAAGGACGCGCCAACAGACGTTCACCCCTTTGCCCCCGTCCATGGGGACTGCCGAACCACAGCCCAGGGTCAATGCTGCCGCCTGTCACGTCTGTTGGGCAACCCCCCCCTCCCAGAGGGGGAGGGGCCGTGTGATGCAGCATGCGGCCGCACGGCCCCGCCCCCTGCCCTCCCCGAGACAAGCAGCCGCAGCGGCCTATCTGGCCACTGCCGCCGCCCGCCGCCAGAACTCTGGAACGCGGTGAAGGTAAGGTAACAGACGTTACTTTTCCTTCACCGTGTTCCGGATTCCCCCTAACCACGCTTCGTTCGCCGCCTTGGTGCGGGAGAACAAAGCGTGGTTAGGTTCTACGTGGGGGGTGGTTGACTGAGGTGAACATCTGGATGCGAGCAAAGACATTCACCTCTGTTCACACACACACACACACACACACCACGGTTGACTGTGGTTGACTGAGGTGATTTCAGACAACGTAACGTCTGAAATCACCCTGTGATCTACCTCTTCATCACCCCTGAATTGGGATGCCATGTGCCAGAAGGGGGAAAGAGATTGTCTTGGAAATAGGAGCATGGATTTTGAGCACACATGGTATATATGATATGGTTATGCATTAAAGCAAGGGCGCAATCACTGGTATTTTATTTACTAATGAACATAGAATGAAGTATTGAAACAGTACCATGTTTAGGGGTGAAGGCACAGGGAAGTTGCTCTGGGTCTTTCCTATGTAGCGAGTGGTTGCTGTCATGTGTAACTACTGCTCCCAAATGGGAGATGAATAGCAGCTACTTCTCTGCCGCACACTCCCCCCACGAGAGCCACTAGGCCCATCACAGTCCACCATGTGGGCAAGGGGGTTGCATATAGCTGCTTGGAGGTTACCCGGCCCTGTCGCAGTACCAGAGGCAGGAAAAGATGCACCTAAAAAGTGTCCAGCCATGTAAATGGCCACCTCTATATTCCAGGCATGTATTATGTCTCATGCTACTTTGAGAAAAGTATGTCTAGGATCGAAAAGCATGGAACAGCTGTTGTACGTTGTTGGTGCTGAGGAGGTGATCAATGCTACCCTCCCCATCACCAGATCTGGACTCCCCTCATATTTGGACAAGTAGTTTGTTTCCCTCCCCCAGGTGTCTGGATATGAAGACTATAACGCAGGGGCTCACAGCCATTCAAAGGGCCATATGCCATGGCTGAGCTGTGCGTGCCTCTCTTATTGACACCAGGATTTGTGTGTGTGGTTTGGGACACAAAAACGTTTTGCAATTCAATGCAACAATCACTGTGCTCATAGCTCACTAGGAGACAGTTCCCTATAACCCTTCAATCCAATTAATAGTCTCTAAACGGCTCTCTTAACTTGGAGGATTTCCTTAATTATACCATACATTAGAGTTTAATCAAGAAATCAATCTTTACACCACTCCAGACCCCAGGGTGCTGAGATTCCATCTTAAAGGATTGAAAGAAAATGATTCTCTTATGGCCAGAAGTGTATTTGCAGCCTGGGCTTCTTTAATGCTCTGGATCAAGTGTCCTCCCAACATCTCCCTTCAGTCCTTCCCATCACATGGCTGCCCCCCATCTCCCAGCACATCTATATAAAAACGAATAAACTGTCATAGAAAAGGTGATGAGCTTTCTCCATGCACAAGTTCTGTTTATATTCAAATGCCAGGCTCTCGATACACTATAATAAAATCACTGGGTTAGGGCCTTAGGGTAGGTCATGGCCTGAGTTTCCTAAACAGAGTGAGAGAGAGCGGCACATTGAACTGGGATCTATAGGGAACAAAGAGTCATGCACAGAGACAGATTCGTCCGCTGGCTACCTTTTTACAGGCAGGCTACTACTACCCACGTGACATGGTAGCACCAGTAAATAACCAGATATGCTGAGAAGCACAAAGTCAACACTGAACACACATTGGGGGAGAAAGTACTAAAGCTGCTGCCAGGATCTGGAGTGGCCGCCAGCAGGTTCACTCCCAACACTTTCTCCCCGGCTGCTGCTTCAGGTCCCTGCGGTGGCCACTTGGGTGCTTTGTCCTCCAGCTGCTGCTTCAGTTTCCGGCTGCCACTCGCCTCCCCCCAAACAAACAACACATGAACACATGTGTACACATTAGCACACAATAGCCAGCATTTGTCCTCAAGGCATTTCCTACATTCCCTGGGGGGACCCATGGGTACACACCGAACAACACGTGTCCGGGGCATGCCCACTTATTAAACAACCATAAGATGTGGTGGTGTTTTTTCACCCAACAAGACGAAGAGTCATCATGGATCCATTCCCTGTCCTTGAGTACATGCCTTCATCTCTGCTCCCTCCGCCGGAACTCATTTCTTCAGTGTTTGAGGGGAGGGATTGCATCCATGGGCCAGATCCAAACATCGGAAAGGTGGGGAACCTTTAAGAAAGGGGCCAAATAAAAAGAGCTTTGGGCCAGATTTGGCCCATAGGTTGGAGGATTCCCATCTCAATGGGTGTAAACAAACAGACGACAGCTCCGGGGGTGGCTGTGCCAAGCCATGTCACCCCGGGCTGGCCGGTCCGTTGGAAGGCAGCCTGCCAGATGCTGAAGCAAAGCAGGCTGTGACCGCTCTGGGGCAGCCCCAGGAAGCACTCTGGAACATCCTGGTGCGCCCCCAGTGGAGAGGGCCAGCCACATGCAGGGCACCGGCCTGGGGTGGAGCTGCTGTCTGTCTGCTTGCCAGCTGGCTGGCTGGCCATTGCCCTGGCAATACTATAGAGTTGCAGGCACTGGCCTAGAGTGTCGGGTGATTGCCCGTAACTCTGTGGTGGGTGTGTGTGTGGGGGGGGTGCTGCATGGGCAGACTGCAGCCAGGGAGACCCACTGGGTCCATCTAAAGCAGACCCAGGTGTGGCTGGAAGCAGGCGGACACGGGGTGCGCACCCGGAGTAGCTCCCGGGGGGCAGGCTGCCCCTACATCCGTCTAAAAACACCCATTGAAGGGAAAAGTTAAATCATTTAGTTCCATTTGTGTTAGGTAGCAACCTGTAAACTGGCGATGAGTATTTCTACATGCGCTTATTGATTTATCCATACAAGCATTTGTAGCCTGCTCCATCCTGCACAATAGCAGCTCGGGGCGGCATACAACACAATGAGAAAACAACAATAATAGAAACATCTAAAATAGTACACAATATACAAATATAAAACAGACATGGCAGTTTCAAGGAATAAAACAATAAAACCCTCCCACCTCACCTACCCCACCCCTCCCTGAAGGCCCGGCGGAACAGCATCTACGGAATGAGGGGAGGCCTGGGGACAAACGGGCCTCCAACGGGAGGGAGTTCCACAGCCGAGGTGCGGCTGCTGAGAATGCCCTTTCTGCCGTCGCCACCCGGCGTACCCGGGTAAAGCTGGGTGCCCCCAGCAAATCGCAAGGGTCACGAGAAAACCCGAGGTCTGAGGCGATCTCGCAGGTAACCAGGGCCCAGGCCGTTTAGGGCTTTATCGGTCATAACCAGCAGCTTGAATTGGGCCCGGAAGACAATAGGCAGCCAGCGCAGAGAGCGGAGCACCGGTGTAATGTGCTCACGGCGGCCCGTCCCTGTCAGGAGGCGGCCCGCCGCATTCTGCACTAGCTGCAGCTTCCGGACCATCGTCAAGGGCAGGCCCACGTACAGCACATTACAGTCGTCCAGTCGAAAGGTAACGAAAGCATGGATGATGGTGGCCAGATCCGAGTCCAAGACATACGGCCGAAGGCGTCGCACCAGATGTAGTTGGCGAAATGCTCCCTTCGCCACGGACTCCACCTAACAATTCAGGTGAAGCTGTGGGTCAAGGAGCACCCCCAGACGCCGAACCTGGGCGGCCAAAGGGGGGCAGACCCCGTCAATGACGGGCGCCACCACCCCCTCAGCCCTCCCCACCAACATCACCTCCGTCCTGTCAAGATTCAGTTTCAGGCGGCTCGCCCTCATTCAGTCCCCCACAGCTGCCAGGCACCGGGTAAGCACCGAGACTGCCGGGCCGGAGTCGGATGAAAAAGAGGTAAAGCTGTGTATCATCGGCGTATTGATGACATCGCACGCCGAACTCTTATGACCTCAGCCACAATAGTGGTTGAAAAGAGTGCGCTAATCTTTTGGGGTAGGATAAATGATCGATTTACTCACCCTTTACTGCCTGTTACTCCCAAGCACTCCCATGTACATTGAAGGAGGTGGATTGGCCAGGGGATACAACCCCCATCATCATTCACCTATAACTTCAGGGGCAAGGAAAGGGTAGTTACCTGGAAAGGGGGGGGGGGGGCGTGTGTTAGCATTTTGTATGAACAGGGCTCTTGTCTGTGCTTTCTTGAAAGAGGAGTTCTAGAAAGTCAATTAAGTCGAATCAGGAATCCCTAAATCTGTGGTTCGGAGCTCATTCCTGATGCCAGTGATTTCATTGTTAGTATTTTTGTTTCTTCCTCCCTGACCTTCTGTGGCAGGCGACAGAGTTTTTCACAAACAAGCCAGAGGATGTTAACTGACAGCTGCTGCAGCCGAACTCTTCCCTCCGCAACAGGCTTACTTAGATGTCACATACAGACAAAAGCAGCCTTGTGTATGTTTCCCAGCTCTATGAAACCTGCATGAAATATAGGTGTAAACCTCTTGCCGGTTTCCTGTGATCTGCTCTTCAGCGGCGCCTCGCAAGGCTTCTGTCATGCAAAGGGAAGAGCAGGCTTCCATATAAAATGTCTAATTAAATATGAAACCTCTCTTTTTTGTTCTCAGTTTAGAAAGTGCTGTAAGAGCATTTAAAAGCAAAAGGAAAGATTAGTAGAAGACGGGATGTCAGCTTGCTGCTGTCGAGATCCACCACTGAGAGAGGGTTTTTTTTCTAATGGAAAACACAGGAGCACAAAGAATCAACACTGTTGTGTCTGAGCGTACACAGCCCCCGCCTGCGCGGAAACACCACGGCTCTGCTGTGCGCTTTGAAAGACACACAGCTCAAGGCTCGCTCAGGCAAGATTCAGCAGACAGGAAATGGAGGAGATGCTGAGTTTCTCTCTCTCTTGGAAAAGGCTGGCCTCGCTGCTTAGCTACACATGCGTTAAAAAGATGGAGACACCAAAGCCTAATTCAAGAAATGTTGTCATCACAAACAAGATGCACCAGAGGGCCTGCAATGGGGTTACTCCCAACCCCCGCAGGTCTAGCTTCATGCCTCAGTGGGTAATTTCAGACGTGATGGGCCCGGAGGCCCGCCACGCTGAACCCTGGACCGGGATCTGTCTTGGATCCTGGTCCATAATCAGGCCGGCCGGCCTTTAGACGTGCCGGCCTGATCGCTAACAGGGATCGGGACGGGGGCGGGGCGGCGCGGCGCGACCACACAGCTCCGCACGCCATTGACCGCCCATCCTCGGGGAGACGGCCGGGCGCAGCGGTCAGTGAGGCCGCTGTGCCCAATCTCGTATCGCGGTCGGGGCCACAATCTGGGATGGGCCAAAGGTAACACACGTTACCCATCCCATATCGTGGCCACTCTAGTAACCACTGTTCTCGACCTCTGAACCATGGTCAAGCTTGATCCTGGCTAGGGGTTCACCATGGTGAACATCTGGCCGGGACCAAACAGACGTTCCCAGAAACGCCACCACCACAGGAAATCCATTGAGGTTCACTGTGGTGAAAGGCATTTTCGTAACGTCTGAAATTACCCAGTGTCTCCCTTCCAGTCAAGGCCGGTCTTTTTGTTTAATTCTCCCCTTTCTGGGACCGGTTTCTTTTGCAATATTCCTTCCCTCCGTTCCTGCTGGGAATACTTTCCTAATTCTTCTCTCAAGATCTAGAGACGAGGGGTGGAAATTGGAAGCCCCTGCCAAATCTGGCTCACAATAGCTGTGCTTTTTTTAACCTTTTCCAAATCCTGGATCTAGTCTGTGGATCCAGTCGCTCCCCTCAAGCACTGAAAGAGTGAGCACAGCAGAAGGAAGTGGAGAGGTGGGAATATGCTTGAGGAGAAGAGAGATGGATCCAGGATCTGCCCATTCCCCTTATGTACTCATTTTCAAAGTGGCCAGCAAGAGGGGAAAGGTTCCTCATCCCGATCTGGATAGACAGGTCTAGAACCTTCCTTCTATAGTTCCTCTCATCAGCCCTTTATACTTTGGCTGGTTCGGTAACTTCTACCCTTCCTGCTGGTTCAGTAACTTCTACCCTTCCTGTCTCGGAGCATATGAGCAAGTGGCTGCTATTACACCAGCAGCTGTGGAATCCTGTCCTGGGGCAGAGCGTTTAACTTGGTCTATGATGCAGGCCAAGCCACCCCATCACCTGTGCCTTTGTAGCCATTAGGGCTGTAGCGGAATATCGCAGCGGTAGCTATTTCTGGCGGAAACAGTGTTTCCGCAATTAGTGGAACGGCATGGCAGAGGCTTTCATTCCGCGGTTTCATTCCGCGGTTCCGCAGTTCCGCTTATTTAATTCCGCTACTTAGTGGAATTGTGGAAACATGACATTTTCGCTATTTCAGCAATTCTGCCAGCGCCACAAAATAGCGGAATAGCGGTTTTCCGCAATTTCCGCAATTTTTTCGCGATTCCGCGATTTGCAGAATTCCGGCAGAATTAGCGGAATATCCGCAGAAAAGTCGCGGTGTGGCGCGGGCAATTCCGAAATGGTGGAACGGAATCGCGGCGCGGTAAAAGCTGCTGCCGCATCAGCCCTAGTAGCCATGTCCCCATGTACGGAATGAAACCAAGGAGAACTCTGCTTGGGCTGGACTCTCTCCCCTGACCTAATCTTGACTTTGGCCATCTGAAGGCTGAACGACTGTGCTCGTGTGAGACCCAATGTAGCCCCTTCCCCCTTCAAAAGCACCAGGACCCCAAACTTGATCCCTGCTGGAGCAGGTGCTTATGTTACCACTGTGTTCTGTGGTGTCGGATGGATGCTCTCAGATTCCCGAGGCATTAGGCCTGAATCATGATGGCTCTGAAACCTGGGCTGTCTGATAGGGAAGGACCACAGAGGAAGAGCTGGGGGTGAGGACGGGAGCAAATGGGGAGCTACAGGAGCCAGAAATGACAGAATGCAGTTCCATCTAAGGGTGAATAAAGATGAGGGAAGAGTCATCTCACCATTAGGGGTTGCCACCTACGCAAATATTTACGGAACACTTATGAAAAAGACATGTTGCAGGGCCTGCATTTGTGCCTAAGGTGCCAACACAGGGCCCTGCAACATGTATTTTTCAAAAGTGTTCCTTAAAAATGTGTAGAGGTGGCCACCCTACTCACTGTGCACAAAATGACAGTTTTCTGGACTCAGGCAGCGGAGGGGCAGAGGGTTACTTTCATCTCTTTTGCATGTAGCCATGCTGCTTTGGCGCATCGTGAGGTCAGAGTGCTCTGAAGGGGCAGGAGGGCCTCTCTGCTCCAACCCCCACTCTCTGATGTGGGCCCACCCCCTGTCACTCCAATAACCTGGAGAAACTGGGGCTTCTGCCAGAGCCCAAAGACTCTGGGTCAAATTCTGGAGTCAAATGTGTAGGGGTGGCACGAGAGCCACTTCCCCTCACCCCTTTCTGACGTAACCATGCCCCTTTCCAAAAGCCAGGATGCTCAGAAACAGGGTGTGGCTATGTAAGCAAGGGGTGGGACAAATGGGGGCCTGCCCCTTTAAGCATCATGTCAGCATGATGCTCAGAAAGAGCAACTGCGCCCCCTTGCAGGGAGACGTAGCTGGGTTGGCACGGACCCTGCTGCAGACAATGGAACGGGGGCCCCTGCCGCCCTCCACCTTCCTCCCGGCACCCACGGGGACAACCCAAGCCAGAACTACTCTGCCGACTTCTCCCACTTTACTGGTGGGGAAGCTGAGGCCCCCGCAGGGCAGCAGAGACTTGTCCACGCCACCCAAGAACAGTAGGGTGACCAGGCCGCCTCTTTAAAAGAGGACACTTATTAAAAATACATGGTGCAGGGCTGCATTGGTTCCAGTGCAGAGCTCCATTGGGTTCAGTGCAGCCCTACACCATGTATTTTTCATAAGTGTCCTCTTTTAAAGGGGAAGTATGGTAACCCTACGCAACAGCAGAGCCGGCGGTGCCCCTTAATCATGCACACTAAATTATCCTGCCGCCTAGGGGAGCTGAATTTCCAGTGGGGGTTGATGGGACGCTGAAATCAACAGGAGTCTTCCCATTGACACGCATCAGCCCAGGGCAAGGCCACCTGTCCCACATCGGAGAAAAGTAGGTCACGTGCCCGCCCGCGGCTAGTTCCGTGACGGCGCGTGTGTGGCAATTAAACAAGGGAACTAAGCCGAATTGCCCTTTCATCTCAGAGTGTGGAATTGATATTTTACTACCCATGCTTTTGATCTTCCAGAGCTAGAATCATTTTTCTGATCTCAGGGAAAACTGTTCTTCAACAGATTTTCCCCCCCCTTTTCCCTCTTAAATATACATATTTTCAATAGTGTGTTTTCCATTTTCATTTAATTAGCTATTCGCACCCAGGAATTTTATTTAAAAGCTTGGTTCATTTTCAGAGGCACAGAGAATTCTTTGGCGGTCTAAAATAAATATTTGAAAGCCAGAGCTATAAAAGCTACAACATAAAGGCTTTAAAAATGACCTGAGTCTTTGTATCTAATTATGTCTAGTTAAAACCAGCCCACCCCTGTTGGCCAAGAAGATTTAGAAATGGGATAAATTGGTCAGGGTAAAAACAACAACAACCAACAACAAAAAGGAAGTTACTTTTTCAATCAGCTTGCAATTAGCCAGTGGAACTCATTGCCATAGGATGCTGTGAAGGTCAATATGGGTTCAATAAAGTTCACAGAAGATAGGTCCATAAATGGCTATGAGCCATGTTGGACACAGGAGGAAACTTCTGACTATAGTCCCCTAGCTCAGCACCTTGTCTCCATCAGCAGCCAGCACCAGAAGAAATGCACAAAACAGGACACTCACAGAATCATGCATCCGCTGTATTTCCAGCACTCCGACATCTCCACCCAACCAGGCCAGTGTCGAACCTACCCTCTACGAACCCATTAGACCTTGTTCCAATCTCAAAATTCCCTATTGTTAGTATCAGTATTTTTGGCATTTTAGGAAACTCCGTTCTGTCCTAGGACAATCAGGACAGGCTAGAAGCATGGGGTCTTGGAACTGAGAGTATTGTTTTAGGAAAGTGTATTCAACAGGGGCTAATTCAGCATTAAAACTGTTCCAGTCATAAATCCTTCACCTTTAAACATTTGATTTAATTCCTCTCCATTACCGGTAAAATAAACAAGGTTTCAATTAACAAGTCGACAGGGTATGCTTTAGCACCTATTAATTTCTGCGTCAGGGGCCTACAGAGTTTCCATATAAAGTAACTTAACAGAAAGAGTACCTGGGAGATATTATTTCGCCACTAATACCCGCTTTGTGTGAGAAACTAATTCCTGGCACAGAGCTCCCCAGCTGATCAGCTACATCTGTTTGCAGAGTGCACCTAATCCTTGTTTTACTAAGTACAGACAGGATGGGCAAGGTTATGTTTCTGCTGGGCTGCAGGAGAAGGCACCGCTTAGACAGAGCCAAGGGGCCGTGTTGAAAATTAGGTCCTTTTCACACAGGCTCTGTCCCCTGTCCTCGTGTGCATGCACTCATCTCTGCTCCCTTACCCTGAGCTCAGGTTTTCAGCACTTGAGGGTAGGAATTGGATCTAGGGCAGGGCCAGATCCAGAACTTGGAAAGGGGCCAAATAAAAACTACCTGTGGGATGCATTTGGCCTCCATGCTTGAGGTTCTCCCCCCCCCCCCCCCAGTTTAGAAAATTTACTCCTTCCATCACAAACTAGGCTCTGGGGGCTGATTCTAACCAAGAATTTATCCAAACCCTCAACGCAACTGGCCTTAATCACCTCCTCTGGCCACAAACTCAACAAGCGGATTGTGGATTGTGTGAAAAGAAATACTTTATTTTATTTGTTTTAAACCTGCTGCCAGTTAGTTTCACGGATTGTCCCTTAGTTCCAGTACTATTTGAGAGGGTAAATAATCGCTCCCTATTTCCTCATTCCACTCCACTGATGGTTTTATAAACTCCCGTCCTATCCCCTCCCGCATCTCTTCTCCGAGCTGAAGAGCCCCAACCTATCCATCCTTTCCTTGTACAGATGCTGTTGCAGACCCTCGATCATGTTCGTCTCTTTCTACTACATCATTTTCAAGATGGGATGACCAGAACGGCATAACAGAACTGCACCATGACCAGGCCCCATAGCTAGGATTGTCATCTCTTCAAGGTTTCACCTAGGCCCTTTTAACACAGACACTCTAACTGATATAATGGGTATTACATTTTATTATACATGTTGCAGGGCACCCGTAGAGCACACATGTAGCCCAGGAACATTAATAATAAAAAGGGCCCTAGAGACTCTGCATCCCCCCACCACCACCACCACGCCCGCTGAAACTAAGGGAAATGGGAGCAGCAAAGGGCGCCCATGTCAGAAAGGAGGTGGGAAGCTGCAGTGTTGTGACATCATGGTGCTCCACAGGGGTTGTGTGGTCTGTGGTGTAGCTACCACAAAGCAAGGGGGCTCAAATGAGCCTGGGCCCTAGACTTGGGGGGTGGGGGGTGGGGAGCATTGCCAGTAGCCCAAGCACCACTAGGAGATTTTCAGAGTAGGTTGGGGGATAGAGCGGAAGCAGCACTCTGCCCCCACCCACTCTGAAGCGTGGAGTGCTGGAGGAGTACTGTGACAACACTTTGGAAGGGAAAGAGGGTAGGCCAGATACATCAGGTCCTGGGTCAGAAGAGTCGGCTGCAGACACAGACAGGATGGGCAAGGCCACCTTTCTGCTGGGCTGCAGGAGAAGACACCGCTTAGACCAGGGGTGGCTCGCTGAGGTGTGACATTGAAAATGAGTACAAGCTCTCTGGGGACAACACAGACGTTGGTGGCAGATACTCGCTCAGGAAGAAGAGGGTGCAGATCATGGCTCTGTGCCTTCTCGTTGTGCACACGCCCTCCTCTCTGCTCCATTCCCCTGAGCTCAGTCTGTCAGTGCTTATGGGGAGGAACTGGATCCAAGGGCCAGATCCAGGAACTGGAAGGGGCCAAATAAAAACTAGCTCTGGACTGCATTTGGTCCCCAGACCTGAGGTTCCCCACCCCTGCTTTAGAGTCAAGAAGGAAGTGGACATGTTCCATTTTTAACCGAACGCCACTCAATGTATGCCTTCAAACTGATACTAGGATCGGGGGGGCCCATTCTAAAATCATGTTTAAAAACAAACATTTGGTGGATGGAAACCTTGCCATTTTCTCTTTCTCTCAGCAGGAGTCTTAATCTGTTTGTTTTTTTGGTGTTTCGTGGTCACATCTTCTCCCCAAAGCTTAGTGCGTTTGGGCTTTGAGGCCTACAACCAGGCCCAGGCCTGCGGGGATCTGAGTGGTCAAGCTAAGCTTCCTAGCAAACCCAACACCTCGTGGATAGGGTTGTGTCACATCTCTCCAAGCTTGATCCAGAAGCTCTTGGTTTTCACCTAGAGGCTCCAGCATGAGCTGTGATTTCTCCAGGTCAGCCAGGGGTGGTACCTCTGGAAACGAAGAGAAATAGAGGTAGAAAGGGCGCAGATCATAGGAACGTTCCCCTCCTTTCCAAAGTGGCGGCGCCCCCCCAACCCCCACTACGGTTTTGTCAGGAAAGGGGCATGACAGCCCCCTTGCTCCACTCTCTTTCCAATGGGAAATCCTGGAGGGAAGTGGTAATCCTATCCGCAGAGTGCTGTGACGTCATGGTGCCCAATGGGGGTGTTGTCCAGTGACATAGCTACCATGGAGCTCAGGCTCTGGACTCCTGCTTAAGGAGTACCCTGACATCACAACACTTTGGAGGGGGAAGAGGGGAAGCCAGACACATGGGTCAGACAAGTCCAGCCAGACTTAACTCTACAGAGAGGGAACTGTGTCCAAGGGACAACAACTTGCGTGAAGCTCAGAATTTGACTCAGAACTCAAACATTGGAGCCAGAAATAGGGCAAATCCAGAAGGGCAGCCACCAAGACTAAAAGACCTGGAGGTGAGGGTGGGGGCTTGGATGTACAAAATTAACCCAGAAATCCCCCAACCTTGGGATGACTGCCAAGCTGGGCAGCTGCCCCACGGTGCCAGTCAAGGGTAGCAGAACTCCTCCTGGGCAGCCCCAGACCATACCACCCCGTTGGGGATAGGGACCTCTTTGCCAGGAACCTGTAATATAGTAGGTAATATCCCTTTAAATGGTCACCTGTCCTTCACTCTGGCCCCACCTCCTCAGGGGCTATAAGAGTAGAAGACAGAGGAACCAAGTCAGTCTGCTCTCGGTGCTGAGTTAGCTTAGCATAAACTCCAGCAAGGCAGATGCCTGCTTGGAGCTGTTACAGGTCCTGTAGAGAAAGCCCAGAAAAGGGCAGGCTCCATCTGAAGGAGTGAGTTAATTCCCTGTAAACAAGTCATACAAAGAGGTGCATAGAGGGAATTTGAAGGGCTGTATGGGCTCAGTGCTGAGCCTATGAATGATTGCCCCCCGCCCCACAACACATATGTTGGCAAGCTACATCTGTCTCACATGCCATGCACTAGATCACACTAGCTTCCAGTTTGTGTGATGAACAGTTCATTGTGGTCAAGGGTTTTCTTCTATTTTTAATCACTGAGCAATGAAGAGTATTTATACCATACCAGAGGCAACAGCTAGTCAGAAAGATATTACTCAAACACATGCAGAGCCATCTGCTCCTCAGACAGTATGACCAGGCGAATAAGATAAGTAGCTACGGATAGAATGGCTTCTCGACAGAACCAGGGGATGACAGATGCTTGATTTTTTGTGGTTAACAGACTGGAGCAGGCAACAGCTTTGTCTCCTATTCATTGGACGTGTTCTTTGCCTCTTCTGGATTTTAATTTTTTCCCCCACTGTAAAATGGTGACTATAGGTGCTTAATGTATTGGGGGGGGGGGGGGGAAATTATGCGGTTTAATCCATGTTACTACCACCATCTTGTGTCACTCATGCTATGATGTGTATCGTGGGGGGGGGCGGGGAAGGCCAGAGAGATGCACTCCCCAATGAGAGGGGATAGAATAGAAGTTTTTAAAATCATGAGTGGCATGAAACAAGTAAATAGGGAGTGGTTATAATATTTACCCTCTCAAATAGTACTAGAACTAGGGATACACCATAAAACTGGCAGCAGATTTAAAACAAATAAAAGGAAGTGCTTTTTCACGCAACACACCGTTAACTTGTGGAACTAGTTGCTAGGGAATATTGTGATGGCCAGTAGCAGAGCTGGGTTTAAACAAGGCCTGGATACGTTCCGGGAGGATAGATCTGTAAATGAAATGGCCATTAGTCAAATAGGTTGGGGGATGCCCCCTCTGACTGTTCAGAGCTAGGAGTAAACAACATGGAATGGTTCACTTCGTTGTGACCTTTCGGGGACTTCTCCAAAGACACTAAGGGTGGCCACTGTCGGAGACAGGATGCTGGGCTGGATGGACCACTGGTCTGACCCAGTGTAGCATTTCCGTTCCTATGAGTTTTCTGAATGTAACCACAGGAAATGCTAAGCAGAGAGTATTGTGCCACCTGACATTGCCCAGGTCAGCCCCAGAATTCCAGCTCAAGAATGACAGAAATGTTAATTATAAGAGCAATTCCAACCCTAATGCCACTGGCTCTCAGGTCCCCTTCTTGACTTGCTCATGTTATTTTGAGAGCCTGTATTGTCTAAGAATTTCCTTTTATCCTTATTAGGGTGAAATCCTGACCCAGCCAACGTCAATGGGAGTATGGCCCTGAACTTCAATGGGGGTCAGGATTTCACAATGTGGGTGCAATTCTTTGAGCTGAGAGCACCAGTCCTAACCCTTACCTTAACACACACCGGTACAACACCATTGCCGCACCTGCCACATGATAGCATCAGGACTATCTGCTCAGAGGAGTACACCCATTGTCTTCATTAGGAATTACCAATTCGGGGGCAGGGTCAGGGGGTGATGAAACCCCGCTCCTTACAGAGCATGATGCTCCATAGGGGCCATGTGGGGGAAGTTTCTATGGCTTGCCCCACCCCTGGAAGATTCTCCATGGTGCCTCTGCCTGTCAGAAGACTTCCCCTGGAGACCATGAGTAGGGTTACCAGCTATGCCAATGTTTACGGAACACTTATGATGAAAAAATACATGTTGCAGGGGCTGCATTAGCATCTTAGGCTCCAGTGCAGGCCCTGCAACATGTATTTTTAATAAGTGTTCCTTACACATTAGCATAGGTGGCAACCCTAACGATGGGCCAAGACCTGGAGTCTCCAAGCAAAACCCAGAAAACAGGAAACGATAGTCTTTATCCAATGAGTGCACGATACGCAGGCAAAAAGCAGAGTGTATTCAGTATCTGACGCCTAGATTTCGCTACAGAATGAACTGCTTTCCTTTAGCCAGATTTTAAATAGGGCATACAGGCACAATCATAGCTTTTATGAACCTCCTGCTAGCTTGGGCAGAAGGTATCAAACTCCTGAGTCTTGGAAAATTCTAACTGTGGAGTAAAAAGTGCAACTCTCATTCCAACAGGGCATCAAGAAGGAACCAAGCTAGTCAGCCTTTTTAATAAGTTCCTGCTGCAACAGAAAAATGCAATGGAAATCTCACTATTTACAGAAACACTCTCTTTATCATTTTCAGTTGCTCGGAACAGAAATGTAGGAGTTCCCCCTGCCAGCCAAAACGTTGATGCCTTTGGTAAATTTCAATGGTGGAAAAAGAATTTTTTTAAAATAAATAATAAAGCAAAGATTTTGCAGAAAGTAAAAAAAGGTTTCATCAGAAACAGCAGTTTTTCACCAAAGCGAGTGTGTTTTTACCCAGCTTCCAACTGGCAAAGGATGAGGGGGAGGGAAGCTTGCTGAGACTGGATTTAACTGTCGCCTCTTCCATGTAGTTTTCAATTTTGCTTGAATGGAAAAAGCTATTTATCCAATTACCCTCCAGGCTCTTAAGTGCTATTAGCCCAAACCACACTACTAAGAGAGGAATTCTATCAGTTTAACCACCATGTACAACCTGGGATTCCAGGTTCCTGGGGTTTGTATTGTGGGGAATATTGTGCCACAGACTCAAGAAATGACCCTAGTGAATTTGGAACGCTTGGGCTAACATCCCTCATGACATTTTTAAAAGGCCAAAGAGGGACAAGTCCCACCCACTGCTAATAAGCCCTGCCCCTTAGTGAATATACTCTGCCCCCTCACACACTCACCCCTCCCAGCATTCCCAGCGCACACAGAGGGGCAGACACACTCCTGCTGCTCACTCCACTGAGTTTCTTGTCTTTCCATCCTCTTCCCCATTGGCCTCTCAAGGGCTTTTCCTGGGAGGCAGCCAGTAAACTAAGGACCAGAACTGCTAAGCATCTGGAGGCACAGGGGCCCTACCATCCCCGCACTGCAGCCCTATCCAGAGGGAGGAGGGGGCAGGAGATGAGCCAGCACTGTGCACATGCAGTGAAGGGGTTCCCAAACCGCCGTTACTGGATATAGCTGCCCATCCAGGATCCCACAAGGCCTACTGTGTCTGGCTGCACCACACTCTTCCCTACACTCCAGGGAGGGGTGTAGCTACCATGGAGTAAGGGGTCTCAGGTGAGCCTGGCCCTCAGACTCTTGGGGGGGGGCTTTGCAACTGGCCCGAGTGCTGCCCCCACCCACTCTAGAAATGCCGTAGTGGCACTCCGGCCACTTGCAAGGAGCCCGCCAAGAAGTAAGGTTTCAGAGTGCAGAGGGGGCCCATAATTGGAACATAAGCCCGGGGCCACCACAGTTTTGCTATGCCACTGCTGCACTCAATCCCCCTCCTTTCACACACCGACAGCGTCCAAGCCCATCTTGAGAAGCTAAGCTAGCTCCCACCTTAACCAGCACAAGGAAAAAGTGGGGGAAGCAGGTTTGACCTGGAGCCTCTATGTCATCTCCATGTTCTGGTTGAAGCCCCAACCTCTCAAGGTTATCCCAGGCTTATCAAGTCTCCCATACTGAGCATTTGCATTAGTTCTCCTGCTCATCTTTGCATGTCTTGCTTACAGAGGATTGAGCATCCTAGTAGGAGCAATCAGAGCTAATAATAACTAGTGGCCAATTAGACTGAGAGCTCTGAGCAGCAGCAAACAATAAAATGTGGCGAGAGTCTTTTCTAAGGCTCCAGCTCCAAGATCTAC
This sequence comes from Sphenodon punctatus, assembly GCA_003113815.1. Classification (NCBI taxonomy): domain Eukaryota; kingdom Metazoa; phylum Chordata; class Lepidosauria; order Sphenodontia; family Sphenodontidae; genus Sphenodon; species Sphenodon punctatus. The sequence goes on along the minus strand of QEPC01007512.1, from coordinate 659,560 downwards.
TCAGATGCCCAGGAGGAGGAAAAACGTTACCTTTAACAGCAACAATAACAATTCAACAACAGTCCTCCCAGAATCTATATCAGTAGGTCATGCACATAAGATTCCTCCCTTATAACGAGCTACGATTATAAGCTTTAATTGTTTCTTTACAGCAGCAAAACATATCAACTCAGCCTCCATGGACTGGGCTCTCCGAGAATCCACACAGAATTCTCATGTATCAGAGAATCCACACAGGAGGCGACATGTCTTGAGTAGGGAGAAAGTTTCATTGTCAGAGGGAGGGTTTCATTGTCATGGTGTGGTTTCACCTGGGGGAAATTCTGTGGTAGGGCTCTGAAACAGATTTAAAAGACAAGGGCTTTAGACAAAATTAGACAGGGGCTAATTTTATTCAAATACTGTCCCATACTGTCCAAAGGAGAGGGTGATGAGAAACTCCCTCTTGATAATGATTTCCCCTTGGCAGCTCCACTATCCAGGGGAAAAATGTAATACCTCGGGGCTTTGGATAGCAGCAAGGGGCAGGGCCACCTTGATGGAGGGTCAGGGCAAAGAGGTTTCTCCAGCTTCTTTATGATGTGGGGCCCCACCCTGTGAAGTGTGACATCACAGGAAGAAGCCAGAGATTCCCTTTGCCCTTCCAGAGTAGCTCCACCCCATTTAGGTCATAGTCAAAGACAAGGCGGCAACTCTCTTTTATCCAGGGAGAGGCTAAAAATAAAAAAAATAAAAAAGCATAAATGGTCATAAAATGCTAAATCTCAGTGATCTCAAAATCCCAAGGATTAACTTTCATCTAGCTTTGATCCAGACAAAAATAGCCTTAGTGTACAAAAATAGCCAACAAGGCTTGGAAAGGATGGAACGGTAGTAATTCTGTCTGCCTACACCAGGAAGGACCGGGGTGCGGGGCAGGGCAGGGAGAAGAAGAGAAGAGGATATCCTCTGGCGCAGGACTGAAAACCCCAAACCCAGGGCTTCCAGACAGAAGCACTACCTCAGCTCAACCTGGGAAGTTCCAATCACAGGAGCTCAAGAACAACTGCAGCCCCACCATCCCTGAGGAACTACCTGGCTAGTCCTGATTGGCTAGTGGGGTCCTGCCCGATTGGCTGAAGGCTATATATATTCTGGCATTGGTCAATGTGGCCTAATGTGGCCAACACACGTTTTGGCCTAATCCTGACCGGTGTCCTCCTCGATCTGAAGGAGGACACCGTGTGGGGAACATGGACCTCAATGAGGCGCACACTAACCGGGAACACGAGTTCCCAGTTGGCATCTATCTATTAAATGGATGACTTGTTTCAGTTGTTATTCCCCTCAGCTTACTCACTGCTAGGACTGCCTTGCCCTCTTATGCCACTCTGACCTCCCTTCTGGCTTGCCCTTCTGGACTGGACACTTGGTCGACCTTGGGCTGGACAAAGATCAGCTTGTCCACCCCCTCAGCACTGTTGCCTCAAGGCTGGGATCCTAACACTGAAGCTAGTTTTTTACACGGACACTAAATCCGGAATAATGTCTCTCAACACAGGTTTAAACGTCCATGTAAACACCTAATCTTGGTTTCAATTATCCAGGTTAAGGTTGAACCTGGGTTTATTTGATCCTCATTTTCAAGGATTTGTTTAACCCGGACTCAATTAAACCCAGGTTAACGTCCATGAAAACTGTAAATCCGAATTGAGCATAGAGATTAGTAGATAGAGCAAACATCCTCTCTACCCAGGAACGTTTCTATGGTTGTCAGCGCTTTCTGGGGCTCCGGCCAGGAAATCGGCATTTTTATTTCCCTTCTGCCAAACCTGGGGCATAGATTAGGCATGGGATCGTTCAAAGGCATCTCTAAAGGGGAACAAAAATCATAGCAGAAGAAGGCAATGGAATTCAGCAGTGAAGCATCATGAGATTTTTCAGTCATTTCTGTTAGTCTAAACCCATATTAACCATGTACACTGTGATCCCGGATTTATGCTTATTCCAAGTTGTAAATGTCTATAAACAGGAAGCCAGGATTTAAGAATCCGGGATATTAAATATGGGTTAGTGTCTGTGTAAAAACAACCTGAGCCTCAAACCCCATGGCCTAATAGTCCTGACTCCTGCCAGTAATTTTTCCTCCCTGCAGTCTATTCCCATGAGCCTGGGTAAAGGCTGACTGAACAGGCCTTTGCATCTCTGCCCTAGAGACCCTGTTATCTCATGATCTATTCTGTTCTCAGGTAGGAGGAGAGGACCAAATGTCTCTGATTATGAGCTGGACATTTTTTAATAAGATGTAACACCACTGCCCTTTCTCTTGATTGGGAAGAAAATGACCGATTAGAGTGGGTTACTCTGGCTTTACAAAATGATCCAAAGAGTACAAAAATAAATAATCCCTGCGGTTTTAGTAAAAGACAAACCCTATTATTTCCCCAGAGCGGGAGTCTGCAGTACGTGTGGGCTAGAACTCCCATGGACAACAAAAAAGGTCAGGAAGGTACTGAAACCTTTTTTTCCTCCCAGGGGCCACTTTGAAAACGAGTACAGGTTCCAGGGGCTGCAGAGAATTTGGGGGTGGGAGGGTGCTCAGGGAAAGATCTGCATGCCATGGAGTCATCTTCCTTTCCTTCTTGTGTGCAGGGCCCTCATCTCCCCTTCCTTACCCTGAGCTCCCTCGCTGCTTAGGAGAAGGAACTGGAACCAGGGGCCAGATCCAGGCACTGGAACAGAGCCAAATAAAAATGTAGCCCCAAGCCTGAGGTTCCCACCCCTCTTACAGAGTCACCCATGCTTACAGCCACCAGTTATTTTATGGAACTAATATGTTGAGTATTAAGAGGGAGGGGAGGCAAGGTTTAAAAAAAATTAAGTCAAAGGAGCTCTGTGAGACCATGTAAAGTAAACCCCTGCCAACAAAATAGCAGTATTTGCAGACGTTTTACTGCAAGGCCAGTGTGTTGTATATGGAAGCAATTACCTATTACTGCTTTAGGAGCACAATCAGCAACTATGAGCTGGTTACGTCCAGGAGTCAGCAAGCTGTAAAGAGATTACCTTTACAGGAGAGCATTCTAAAATACATCAGTGTTATGTGCTTGTAAAGCATATGTTCCCCCTCCTAATAACAGGGCGACGTTAGAAGATAACAACTTACTACTGCTGTCAGAGGATGGAGCAGTGCCATTAGCTGATGATAGCCTCTGCTTTCGTACTTAGTCTGGGTTCATGGACTATGATGGCAGCCGTACGTCAGTATCCCAGTGCATGACTTACAATCCAGCTTTACTTCTAGTTTCCCTGGAAACCCTATTGTTGGTGGGAAAAGCAGCAGGAGCCATGGAATCTAAAATTTGGTTTCCTTTAGAGTCCCCCTTTAGGGGAGTTCTGCAATTACATTTTAACTGCTCTTTTTCGCTTGGGGCCAATAGGGAGGTTTATGATCCTAAACACAGAGAGCTTAGTCATCTGCCATCTTTGGGAGAAAAGCCACAGAGCCCATAAAAGCAGGGTCCGGAACTAGCCAATGAGGCTGTTCACCAGCGAGTCTGCCCTTTACCAGCCTAGCTAGTTCTTAATGCCGTCGCTAACTTTCCTTGCTGTTTTTACTTTAGCCATGAGATTATAGGATGTTCTTCACAAAGAAAAGAAAGGCTGAGTACTCAGTCCATTTGGTAGGGGTACAGAATGTCAGGCCCAGCGGCCAAATGTGCCCCCACAGCTAGGTTTCATAAGTTACTTGGCCCCTTGCTAGTTTTGGGATTGGACTCCTGGATCCAGTTCCTACCCCCAAGCACCGAAAGACTGAGCTCAGGGCAAGGCAGTAGAGATGGGAACACGTGCACAAGGCTAGGGGGACAGATCCATAGCACAGATCCATGATCTGGACCCTCTTCTTTCTGAGCACACCCCTTAAACACCCCCCGCCCCCAACAACTGATGCAGCCCTTGGAGCTTGTACGCCTTTTCAAAGTGGCCTCCTGGGAGGGAAAAGGTTCCCCGCCCTGGATTTAAGTGACAACTGGACCCATTCTCCTCTCCCTTACACCAAGGCACCCCCATAGACATCTGTGATTTTATACCAGTGTAAATAAGAGAACTCGGCCTACCAAGCACCATTCTGGATTCTCAACCTCATCCAAAGCCCACTGCAATCAAGAGGAATCTTCATATTGTCTTTGGTTGAGGCCCCAACACTTCCAAGCATTTATTATTTTATTTAAATTGATGATTCCATCTTATCCGAAGGGAGTGTTACAACTAACAATCAATCAATCAATCAATCAATCACAGACACAAGTAAAAATGGTTACAATCTCCTTATCCCACACCTCCCTCCCCAATCCTATTCCTCCTTGCCAGATGCCCAGCTCATTAAAAAGGTCTTATATTGCTCCAGGAAGGTGAGCAGGCTTGAGCTCAGAAGGGCCTCCACGGGGAGGGAGTTCCAGGATTGTGAGGCATCACCAAGAACATCTCCCTGCCTGTCTGCCCCCCTTACTGTGTGAACTTAGCGGGAAGATGGTATATGCAAGAGGGGGCTCTCAACTGCCCTCAAAGGTCACGGGGCATGAAGGAGGAGGTAGTATTTCAGTTATGAGGGATCCGGGCTGTTTTATAGGTCAAAACCAGCACCTTGAATGGAGCCCAGCAGGCTATCGAGAGCCAGCGCAGCGCAGACAGCGCAGCGCAGACTCTGGAGCCCCAGTGTAATGCACTCCCAGTTACCCACTCCAAAAGAAGGCAAGCAACTGCGTTCTGCATCAGATTCAGATTCAGAACAGTCATCAAGGGAAGCCCCACGTAGAGCACAAGGAAGGCGGCCCCATGTAGAGTAGAGGAGGAGATGGATTGCAAGAGAGAGCCTCAGGGTTTCATGTAGGCACATGAGCAATAACAAAATGATTGATTACTAACAAAATGATCACAAAAATGCTGACTGAGCCAGTGTGGTGTAATGGATAAAGTGCTGGACCTGGGAGACCAGGGTCTGAATCTCACCCCAGCCCATGAACTCACCGAGTGGCCTTAGACAAGTCACAACCTCTCAGCTTTAGTTCCCCCATCTGTAAAATGGGAATAGGTTTCCGTCTGCCTCTCCCTGTGGTGTTCCCCTCATCTTTGTCCATCTTAGATTGTAAACCGACTGGGCAGGGACTGTAAAGCGTTGCGTACGCCTGGTAGCGCTATAGAAATGATGGGTAGTGGTAGGCTGGGCTACCAAGAGATCTTTAGCCAACTAGCTGGGTAAGCATCTTTGTTAAAAAAAAAAAAAGTTTGTCAGTAAAAAAAATAAAGTCATATATCCAGACCCTTTTAGTCCAGATTTTTCTCTTACTCGGGATAGGTTTTGTGCTACCTTCTCAGGGGACATTGGAGGTTTTTATCCCACCCTTTCCCAAAGTTCCAGGCAAAGGAGGTCTGTTCAGTGCTCAATGACAGGTTAGTCCCCACCCAGTGATAAAAGGCACGTCCTCTGGCCGGGCTAGCGCTGGGCAGAGTTCCACTGCATTCAGTGCAACCCTTTGAAGGGGGAGAGCCCAGAGGCTCGTGTAACAGGGCAGGGCTCTGCTGGGGCAAGTCCTTGCAGGATCTGTACTCAGAATCCAGTCCACAGGGTATCTTTCTTCCTCCAGCAAGCTTTATTTACAAGCGTACCCGGCTGCGGCCAAATCACAGATCCAGAACACACCAGTCCTTCCCATTGCCAGATTAACTGGGTACCTGTTCTGCAGCCTCCCCAGCCCATTCCCCACTAGCCAGGCCCACCGGTTTCCAGGGTTCCCTTGCAGGTTGCAGGGCTGGCTCCTATCGCTTCCAAGCCTCCTTTGAGGCAGAGCCTTCAGGCAGGCTGGCTTGCCCGATAGACTCTCCTCTTGCAAGCACCTTGGCTCACCTTTATAAGCTGAGGCTCCACTAGCTTGCTCAGCCACCCCCAGTTGGAGCCACTTAGCTGACCTTAATAGCAGTCTCTGCGCCTGGCCCCTTAAAGGGTCAGTCACTTGCCCAAGCTCAGCTCACTCCCAGGGCTGCACCCTACAGCAACTCACCCTGGCCCCACAGGCCTGGTCTTTCAGGGACTTGTATGACCCTGTCACAGGCCCCTTTCCAGTTCCCAGAACTGGCCCCTGGACCCAGTTCCTACACAAGCACAGACTCCTATAGTTGGAAGGGTACCCTGAGGGTCATCTAGTCCCACCCTATCGGAAAGTTTGGAAGCAGAATGGCAACACCCCTAACAGCTGGCTACCTAGATTATTTCTGAAAGCTTCCAGCAACAGAGAGTCTACAACCTCCCTAGGAGGCTTGTTCCATTGCTGCACAGCTCTGACTGTTAGGAAGTTTCCCCTGATGTTTAACCGAAATCTCTCTTTCTGTAACCTGGGCCCATTATTTCTAGCCCTGTCCTCTGTAGCCACGCAGAGCAGTTCCTTGCCCTCTTCCCAGTGACAGCCCTTGAGATATCTGAAGGCTTCTATCATGTCTCCCTTTAATCTCCTCTTTGCTAGACTAAACATACCTGGTTCATTCAACCTTTCCTCATAAAAGGCTTGCTTTCCAGTCCCTTTATCATATTTGTTGCCCTCCTCGGAGTCCCATCCAATTTGCCCATGTCCTTCTTAAAATCAGGTGCCCGAAACTGGATTCCAGGATGGATCCATGATTTAGCTCCTCCTCCCTTCCCCCACCCTGAGTGCACCCTTGAAACATCCCTGCTGCCAACGTCTATGCACCCCTTAGAGCTTGTACTAGCTTTCAAAGTGGCCCTGGGAGGGTGGAGGGTGGGAAAGGCTCCCCACTCCTGATCTAAAAGTACACAAGAACGGCCAGACCAATGGTCCATCAGCCCAGCATCCCATCTCTGGCAGCAGCGGTTTCAGTTCTGATAAGTGCAGAACAGGTCATAACGGAGTGGCCCATTGCCTGCTGTTCGTTCCCATCTCCATATCCGGCCTAGTGCTGTCTCTAACCAGTTGCCTCTTTCTTCTGCCTACCTTCTTGGCAAGATGTTTACAGAAAGAAGGGGCAATGGATGCTAATGAAATTAATTTGGGCAGATATTTGCTGAACGCCGTTTTCAAGTTCTTTCACTCACAACGGAACGTCTGTGTGTGCACCAACTTCTCTCCCTGGAAGGCTTCCAACATCACCCCACCCCGACCCTGTCAACACTGCTGCTGAGCTCTGGAGTTGTGCGTTGAAGAACACAAGGGATCTGTAAAAGACACCACCTTCAGAGAACCTCCAATGGCAGGTAGCTCATTTCCTTTCCCTGTTAGCCTGCTTCCAAATAAGCAAATTCTGTTTAGCATCACCCTGCTCCAAAAACACTGGAAGTCTTAATGAGAAGATCGGCAAACAACATTCTTCTTTCTAAATATAGGTTGCAGTCTGCGGCCAGGAAAAATAAACTCCTTGTTAAAGCAGCACAAGAGTCCTTAACAGCTTGTACCTGCCCCAGGAACTGAGCTGAATAGCATTTATTTAAGACTATTTTAAAAAAAGAAAATAAAAAAAAAAGAAGTTATACTGGCTCTTTAATAAGAACAACGTAAGTAGGGAGGGATTGGGTAATGTTTTTACAATAATTCTCCTTGGAAATTCAGGATTTTCTCCCCCTAAGGCAGGGAAATTCTAACACGTTTTATTGTACCTGGACAAAAATAGGTGACAAAAAATAGGTTTCCATTTCCAGCAAGACGAGGTGGAAGGAGGATTTATGTCTGCGAAAGGGCATCAATAACCGACTAGCTGAGGCAAAGTATATGATTGCAAACCATAGGTCTACATCGGTCTCACCCTAACAGAAACTAGATTTCCTCTTTCCACATTTATACAATCATTCATTAAAAAAAAACCTCTGTAGAAGCTAAGTTGAGGTTGCTCCAGACCATACACCGTCTCCAAATCCCTGACGCGAAATACAGTTACGGTTTGCACAGCTGCTTTGAATAACCTACAACATCTCTCTCCTCCGCTAGGCCAAACAGCTGCCAAAATGCCCCATTTGCCATAGAAAATTAAAGAGCATCCAAATAAGCCTAACTTTTCCAATTAAAAGATGTCCATAACTCCTAGTTGTCACACCCTTTCGTTTCCTAGTCTATAGCTTGTGTCCTGCCGTCGTATTCTTCTCCTGCTTTAAATGAACTCAAAAGTTGCTGCAACACTAACTATGGTCTCATGGCAGCTCCCTTATAATAATTCCACCTTGTAACTAGAGGCAGTCAGCTCAGCTTACTTGGTTCTGGTGGAGCAGTAGAGAAACCACAGATATGATGATGTCCCAAATTCCAATTTAACATGGGAATCCCTGCTCCTGTTCTTGAAAGTTTAAAATCCAACTTCAAACTTCAGAATCGAACAACTGGAAGTAGCTTGAATTTCCTATGGGTGATAATAGACATGACGGGAGTCCGCTATGGCCCACCTGGGTGGCCAGATGGGGGTCCACTGCTGCCAGGCCCAGCACAGGTAGGCGGCTGGCCCAGAACTGGTCCCCCTGATAATCCCGGGACCACAGCCCGCCAGGGTTCAGGGGTCATCATGACCATCTGCCATTACTGCCTGTGATTGGCCACCATGGCTGCCCATCATGGACTGGGGGTGGACCGTTGGAGGGCGCTCTGGGGGAGGGGCCACCCATCTGTACATTTGTTCTGCTCTCCTGCCCTACTGGGGGTGGGGGGGGGAGCTTGCCGGCCGACCCAGTAGGGCACATGTCAGTTTCATGCCCTGACCTGACTCCACCCGGGTTGCTGCCCCTCTCTCCAAGCATGTAGCTGGCATGCCGGCTGCACGTTTATTGTCACCCTATGTAACTGAAATGCTCACTTTGCTTTTAAGTTGCTTTTTTAATACCTCAAAATAAGAACATGGCAATTGGCAGAATTAATCAAGCCGTAGTCCACCTAGCCCAGTATAGTAGCAAGAACCTAATTCCAGGTAAAGGTGCCCAAACCTTGCAGTAGGCAGATGTGGCAAAATGCCCTTCACCATGAAGGTGTCAACCTAGTTCTTAATAGTTAGAAATTGCCTTTAAAAGGATGATAGTTTTAATCCATTTACAAAATGTTGGTAGCTTTACATGGTGCAACTCTGAATATTTACATCATCCATAGAAACATCTTTGAATCTTATTAAATTTTGGTTTTGGTATCATCTTGTGGCAGAGAGTTCCTAAGTGCACAAATGAAAAGTATTTCCTGTGACTGGTTTATCTTCCTTTTAGCTTCTTTCCCTTCTTTCCATGCAATGAAATGAGAACAGTAGACCCTAGTTTATCTAGATATGGTCTTGGAAAAAAAGCATCTTCCCCTGGCTCTGCGAAGCCACACACACACACACACCCCTTAGCAGATTCCCTGAAGATGGAGTCCTTGTAAAAAAAATGTGCTGCTGATTTTTCAGTCATTCTGCTTTCCATGCCAAGAGTGACCAGAGCAGTAAGCAAATATTATTTTAGAAAATGGAAAAAATGATATTGTTTTTACATCTCAGCTGTTTGCTAAGTCACTAACTGGAACCAAGTTCCTCCTTGCCCAATATTTACCCAGCTGGGGAGCAAAGTTCAGTGGTGCTTATGAATGCTTGACTTAGATTCTCCTTACAAAACAGGTGGGCAACTTTGTGGCACAGTAAGTTGCTTGCCCCTTTGGCTTTTAATGGGAAGTAGTGATCATCATTGACAAATCTCTCTTATAAAATACACTCTAAGAGTACACTCTCGAAGGGGAAGGGGTGCAGTCTAGCACACATTGGAATAACTAGGTCTAGTAGGGCCCTGGGACAAGTCATATTACTGCCCACGCCAGGATCACCCCCTCCGCCCCCACCCCCGCTTCTACCCATCTCTACTCTAGTCCACGAAGGCAGAAACATCAGGCAAGGCTGAGACGGGTGGGGGAAATAAGGGCCTCCACCTCAGGTGCACCATGTGTAGCCGGGGCCTCATGTATTAGACAAGAGGGGGACATGGTTCAAAACACTGGAGAAACACTAGTCCAGTGGATAGTCCATCAACGATGACATGGTTTCTAATCCCACCTTTACCGCAGGCAGAGCCCAGGAGAGAGGTTTTGAGGCCCAGGAAGATAAAACTCTTGGACTCTCCCTTCTTCATATGCAAGAGTCATTATCCAGGGCCTGGATGAAAACCTCGGGGGGAATTATTCCATACCTTCCAACATTTCCGGTGGACAAAGATGGACAAGCCCCGCCCCTCATTCAATAAGCTCCGCCCCACAAATAAGCGCCGCCTCCAAGTGGATAATGAGGGATAGAAGCTCTTCTACTAGTAATTCCATCATCTCCCCATTTGCCTCCCAAGAAAAGCACCCAAAGACAGCAGGAAGGAGGTGCCTGAGATTTGAATACCAGCCATTTTTTTTCTCTCTCTCTCTCTTGAAAAAGGGATTTTGACCCCCTGAAAGAGGGACAGTGGGATTCAGCACCCAAAGAGGGACTCTCCCTCCTACATAGGGACTTTGGGGAGGTATGTTATTCACTTGCTCTTCCACCTCCATGTATGAACTACCGGTGGCCTTAGCCTCCCCTGGGTCCTGCCTCTCCTGAGCGTGGAGCAGCAATGGCAGCAGACGGATGCTTGAATTGAAGAAGACCTAGCAGGCCAGATCTTGTGGCTTTGCCCTGCCCCTGCTACAGCCTCTCATGGGGGCCTAGAGTTGCCAGATCAAAAGTGCGAGACACAAGAGCTGAGGGATATTGACATTAGGATTGCCATTATATTCCATGGAACCATTATTTAACTAAGGGAGATCCATTATGTTCTGTAGAGCTGTAGGGCTGTTGAATAAGGGAGGCACTTTTAAAATAACAAACACCAGGCAATCCTACAGGGATCTCATTACTACATTTGAAAAGAAATTAAGAAAAGGGCTGTCATCTCCCTCTCAGCAGGAAATCTGGAGGAGGCGGGACCATACCAGAGTGGGAAGGACAAAGGGTGCCACGCCCCCTTCAACAAGCCCCACCCCTGCAGAGAATTGTGACATCATGGTGTTCCATAGGTACAGGGCCATGTCAGAAGTGGGTGGAAGATCCCATGGCCCACCCGATTTCTGACATTACCTCCCACGAAAACACCCGTTTTCCAGATTCACACTCCCTTGACTAACCTTGAAAAAAATCAGGACTTTCTGCGAGAGGTAGCAACCCTAATTAAAGATGTCAGTATCAGCAATCTTGAAACAGGCCGTTACGATACCACGGTCACCCACAGTGAATCCCGTGGTGGCTGTTTCTACCGTAACGTCTGAAGGGATTTCCGCCAGATGTTCACCCCAGTGAATACGTGGTGGGAATCACATTGACCACACTTCTGGACCTCTGTCTGCCTGGAGGGATCGGGCCCCAACTGTGGTTGGATTGGCCACGATCCAGGATGGGCCGCAGGTAACATCTGTTACCTGCAGCCCGGCTGGATCGTGGCCCTGACCACGGGACAGGACTGGGTGCAGTGGCCGGATTGGCTGTTGCGCCTGCCTGTCTCCCGGAGGGCGGGCGGCTGGGGAAGCGCAAAGGGGCGGGGCTGTGCGGCCGCACGTTGCGCCGCACAGCCCCGCCCCCTCTCTGATCCCCCTCCAGAATCAGGCTGGCACGTCTAAAGGACGGACGGACTGATTCCTGACCGGGATCTGAAACGGATCCCAGTGCACGATTGAGCGTGGTGGGCCTCTGGGCCCGTCACGTCTAAAATTACCCAGTGTCACACACCAACAGTTCCTGGTTAGGAGGGACAGTCCCTCTTTGATACCCTGAAAGGAGGACACTGGGAATGAGCACCCAAAGTCCCTCTTCCAGCATTCAAGCCTCAGGCTCATCTTCCCTGATTGCCTCCCAGGAAAAGCACTTGAGACGGAGACCAATGCTAGGGAGAAGAAGGAATGACAAGAAACTAAGGGTGAACACACACACAAGATGTTAGCTTTCTGGAGCCTGTGTTTGGTCCATGGAAATCCCATGCAGCTGCCACCACATGTTTGGCGTGTCCGGCCAGAAATAACAGAAAAGTGCCATAAGTAATATCCTGAAAAGTCCCATAAAGTCCCAGAAATTGGCACAAAATGACTCCGACTGGGTCTTCCTTCTGTTTTCTTTTTTGCTTTTTGGAGTGCTGTTTGGAGTGCTCCAAAAAGTGAAAGTAAACAGTCAAAGCGCCAACGAGAGCGTGAGCGGAGAGAGTGCTTGGTCCTCAGATCATTCTAGGCTCTGTCCCCAGAACTCTATGGCCCTGGTGGACCTGTATGCGGGCAGAGGCTGCACGCACCCTAATAGATGGGAGGTAACCCCACATTAGCCAGGATTAGCCAGCATTTACCTGCATGGCGGGCTCAACATTCTCTGAGACTTCACTGTGAGTGGGGGCCGGGTGATGGCCCCGTATCCAGTGGGTGGAAACATCTGGCGAACACTAACGTTAGCCAATGGGGGCTATTGTCTCCTTTTGCTAACATCCTCCTAAGCAGAAAGAGAAGCAGGAAAGTGTCCGACACTCCAGGGGCGCTACCATTGGACAAACAGGGACATTTGTCCCGGGACCCGTACTGGCTGGGGGCCCAGTATCCAAAGCAAGCTAAGCCACACTTTCCCCACACGTTTTTCTTTTAAAATTACCACCTGAGTTGGCGGGGGGGGGGGGG
>QEPC01007512.1:609346-646896 GCA_003113815.1 Sphenodon punctatus | reverse complement strand
GGGGGGGGGGGGGGGGCTGCCCACAGTTGCAACATTGTGTCTAACACAACGTTGCAACCGCAGGGAGGGAGGGGCCCCATACCGCAGTCTGACTCAGGCCAGGTTACACTCACAAGCCTCATGGCTCGGCTCGCCCCCCCCATAGTGCCGCGTCGCAGAGGAATCCTCCCCACCAGTCTGGACCCGGTCCGGGCAGGGCTGGCTCAAGGGAGGCCCAGCCTGAGCAGGAAGGTGCTTGGCATTGTGAGTGGAGCTGCTGGCAGACACCTTCCCGCTCCGGTGCTCCCCGCATTGAGCCGGTCCAGCTTGCCCCGCCCCATCAGCCCCCCACTTCCAGGGCTGGTCGGGGGGGCCAGGGCAGCAATGGCACTGCTGCTGCTGGCGGTGGTCCGCCCCAGCGTGCGGGCAGCGAGCCACGAGGGACAGAGTGAACCATGGGACCAGCTCACTGCCGGCCCAGAAGACAGAAGGGCCCAGCAGCAGCCCACTAGCCGCACTCCGCATACTCTGCAGAGAGCAAGTAAGTCCTGAGCACCAGCAGCCCAGCGCCCCAGGCTGGCCAAGCTGGGAGGTGCCCCTAGGCCGGCTGGCGGCTTCAGCACCAGCAGGAAAAAAGAAGGGGGGGCCCACGGACATTTCTTGTCCCTGGGCCCATCCCAAGCTAGCTGCGCCTGTGTCACTCTTCATGCACTTGGAATGTCGGGAGGGGTGTGTGCGTGTGTGTAACTGTGGGAGGGGCAAAGCTTTTTTTGCCGAGGAGTGGGGCTTGTCCTCCTTTGCTTGCTCAAAATGTTGGGAGGTGTAGTGTAAGAGCATTGTAAACTGCCTTACATTTATGTTAGTATTTAAGTTTCACACCCTTTTCATTCCATCATCATCTTCCTTTTTTATCCTGCCCATTCGATCATTAGGACCCCTGAACCTATTCCTTGAGCAACTTCAAATAGCCAGCACATTTATTTATTTATTTATTTATTTTAAAAAAAGATTGAAACAATCTGAATAGCTATTTCGGAGAAAGGTTGAATTCTTTCCCCCAAACGTGAAATCCATCCCCTGCCAATTTACCTTGCTCCTTAGTACAGGGCTGGAAACCTTTAGTGACAGAATGACCAGAAAACTGCTCCACAAACACACACTTAAACCAAAGTTCCTCCTCACCACAGATAGTTTATAGTTATTTTGTTGCCAAAATCGTTTTTAGTAGCACAATTATTTTCTCTCTGCAGACTTTCCTGACAGGCCTTGGGTGATCCATGGGTTCATTTTGGCTCAGGCAGCTCATATTAAAAGAAGAAGAAGGGGAAAACAAGTTTAAAAAAAATAAAGGTGGAGCTTCCCTCCTTTGTGGCAGCTTGTAATCCTGCATTTAAATTTAGGGCCAGGTTTTCCAGAGAGCTCAGCTCCCAGTTGTGGGCTAGACGATTATTATTACTTTCCATTTCTGTGCCACCCATCTCAGAAACAAAAAGGAGGAGGAGGACGCAGGGCAGCTTCCAAAGGTTAAAAATAAATTCAAACAGACCCAGTGCCAAACTCCTCACTCCCATCCAGCCTCGCCAGACCACATTACAAAAAAAATTAGAATTACAAATGGACAACCCCAATATAATAAAAAACCCTCTCATCTTATGCCTGCAACCTCCTCGAGGGGGGGAGGGGTGTCATGGCATAAACAGCACCCTTCCCCCTATGTCCCCTTCTCATGATGGGGGTGGTCATGGTGCTCACCCCTCCATCCCCCCTACTTCACACACAATACTTTGTCCCCCTGCCTAAAAGATTAAAACAAAGCAAAGAGGAAAGGCGAGTCTTTGCCATGTTGGGAATCATTGCCTCTGAAGGCACCAAGTCTGGCCTCACACCTTGCATTCTGTCAAACAGACAGCACCCACCTCCCCTTAGACTTGAAGGCTTCAGTACGCTCCTCTTCTACAAAGCCCGTACGCGTAGGCTTACATAAAGAGCAGTGTGCACTCCAGTGTTGTGTTGAATTGTGCCTCCCCACCCCAATATGGGTGTGGAAACAACACAGGGAAGGCAGTGAACAATAGCACTAAAAAATAAAATCATAGAATGGTAGGTGAGGAAGAGACCTAGAGGTCATCCAACCCATCCTCAAATTATATCACCTGACAGTTATTTAACTTGTGTCTGTACACTTCCAGCAATGGAAACTCCTGAACCTCCCTTGATAACTTGCTCAATTACCATATTTTCTTCTGGTTATAGTTTTGTGCAGTCAAACAAAGGAAACCTGAGGACAGTGGTCAAAATGTTTGGTGGGATTCTCTCCCTCATCTACAAAAGAGGCTATATCTCCCTTCCCAGTGCACGTACTGCTATGAAATTGGGGACACCTACTAACTCTTGGGCCCTATATCACTCTGCCACATTTTGGTTGAAATTGGCTTGTGGGATCCAGAGTAAATGGGACAATGCTCCATGTAAATTTAATTAATTAATTAATTAATTAATTAATTAATTAATTAATTAGCCACCCTTCCCACAGAGGCGCAGGGCAACTCACAAATGGGATTCTTAGGGCCATATTTCTCCCCTCTGGAGGCACCTATTGTTACGAAATTTGGTGTCCATGCTTCCTTTTGCGCCTTTAGCCTCTCAATAGGGTGGCCAGATATGCATATTTTAGGACACTTATGAGAAATACAGGTTGCAGGGCTGCATTGGAGTAAATACAGCCCTGCAACCTGTATTTCTCATAAGTGTCCTCTAAAATTTGCATAGCTGGCCACCCTACCTCTCTATCATATTTAGATGAAATTGGTTTGTGGGATGAAGAGTTAAGGGACACAGACACCAAAGTCTTCTTTCCATAGGACACCTGGCTAAAAGCCCTTAAGATCATTCCCTTTGGACCTACACTTGGTGCCAAGAAGATTTGGTTACTATATCTGCTTGCAGAAGCCTTGTGTAGGTTTGAAACCTGTTACCATGAAGCCCCCACCTTTCTGTCCTCAAGGCTAGACATTCTCAAACTTTTCTTGTAGCTCCCTGACTCCTAAACTGATTTTACCAGCATCTCTCTTTTGTCAGCCTCTTTGGTGAAGGCCTTGCTCTCTGCTGCTACGACCCTTTCATCATGCTTAGGAGGCATGCTTCTTTGAGGAATGGAAGAGGAGGCTGGGGAGTCTCTTGCTAAAACCGTCTGGGCAGGCATCCCATGTGTCTGATGGTGTAGGGAACCTCACACCCAGGGATGAAGTGCGGCCAACAGCTAGTTTTTGTGGGACCCCTTTCCAGCTCTTGGATCTGGCCCTTGGATCCAGTTCCCACCCCCAAGCACCAAAGAACTGAGCTTAGGGGAAGGGTGTAGAGACGAGGGCATGTGCACGAGAGGGGACAGATCCATGGTACAGATCCACGATCTGGACCTTCCTCTTCTTGAGTGCACGCCCTGCACCTCCACCCCCAACTGCTAGGCAGCCCACAGAGCTTGTACTAATATTACAAGTGGCTCCTGCGAGGGAAAGGCTTCCCCACCCCTGCTGTAGGTAGAGGAGAGCCTGCCTTAGAGCAGGTGGTCGGACTTGATGACCCTTTAAGGTACCTTTCAGTTCTACTGTCACTCAGTGATTTTTCCTGGGTACTTTGATGATCTTCCGCTTCAGTTTCTAAGTGGACAGGCACAAGCAAATGCTGAAAATACATTGTTTAAACCTGCTCTTTTTACGATGGTCAAACCTCTGCTCCCAATGAACAGGCAATGTGAATTAAAACCAAACCTATGGAAAGACAAAGCCCTATTAAGCCATGACGACTGATGGAAGGTTTAACAGGCAAGGCGCTTTCTTGCAAAAGGGTGCACAAGAGGTAGTTTATCCATGCCAGCCATATCAAATTGGGCTGACCAAAGTGCTCAAAAACATCCTGCTGGCAAACCATCTTACGCCCGTTGAGTGATGCGCTCGATCAGACCATCTCTTCTTCTCTCAAACTTCCGGGAGATGGTTTGCTGCTACCTGGAAAGTCTATTGAGAGACTTCCGATGCAAAGAATTGAACTCAGTGGATATGTTTAGCATTCCTTTATACTTGCCATCTGAATTTTCTTTCAGTTAACATCAATCCAGACTGATTCCCAGAGGTGGGCACCCAAGGGTTACTGAAAACAGTGACAGTATTTCTATTGACATCAGTAGAGCCAGGATTTGACCTGACAACTACAGTTACCACCTCCATCTGGGCTTTTACCCAGAGAGGGCAGAGCCACGTTGTTGGGGGCCGGGCAGAGCAAAAGGATTGTAACCCCCTCTCCCCCCACACACACTTTGACATGACCACACCCCTTACAGATCATCATGATGTCATGTGTTCCCACAGGCACAGGGTCATGTTGGAAAAGATGCAGGATCTTTTCCAAGACCGAACTCCTCATTTTTCCTCCCTCCCCTTCCTCTCCCTCTAACCTGCCCATCTGCATCAATGAAGTCACCATCCATCCTGTTCTCCAAGACCGAAGATTGGGCATCATCTTTGACACACACCTCTCTTTTAAACCTTACATTGACTCTGTTGCCAAATCCTGCCGATTCGCCCTTCATAACATTGCTCAGATCCGCCCCTTTCTCTCTACCTCCTTGGCCAAAATCCTTGTTCATGCCATGGTTATCTCTCGCCTCGATTACTGCAACCTCCTCCTCATTGGTCTCCCTCGCTCTCACCTCTCCCCCCCCTTATCGCAATCCAAAACTCCGCTGCCAAGGTCATTCACTCTGCCCGTCGCTTCGACCATGTGCAGCCTCTCCTCTTCGCTCTCCATTGGCTCCCCATTCCTGAACGTAACCTGTTTAAACTCCTGGTTTTCACGTTCAAAACACTGCACAACCAAGCTCCCCCTTACCTCTCGGACCTAATCTCCCTACGCTCTCCTGCACGCGCTCTCCGCTCTTCCTCTGTCCCCTCCCTCACTCTCCTTCATTTCTCCTGCTCACCTAACCGCCTTCGACCCTTCTCCCTCGCTGCCCCCCATGCCTGGAACTCCCTCCCTGCCCACATCCGCCTTGCCCCCTCCCTCCACTCCTTCAAATCCCTCCTCAAGACCCACCTTTACCTCACCGCCTTTCCCAATGCCTGCTAGTCGTTCCCCATATACTTACTGTCTGCCCGCCTCAGCAGACTGCTGCCACCAACCTGATTGTAACCAAGCCAAGCACACGCACCTGAGACGTCGCATCTGCTTGAATGTTTGTTTGTCTTCTCCCCTGTCTCTCTCACTGTCCCCTCTCTCTGTCTCCCACTCCTTGTCTTTTAGATTGTAAGCCACAGGCAGGGACCGTGTCTATTGTATGTTTCTGTACAGCGCCAGGCTCATGACTGGCGCTATATAAATGTTTATAATAATAATAATAATAATAATAATAGCTATGACCACGCCCCCTTTCCAATGTGGCTAGAGCCCCAAGACTAAGTAAAAACTCAAATTCTCTGGAAGAAATCTTGGCGAGGAGGCAACCCTCCGAGCTTCCCTTGCTTTGTATCACCAGTGACCGGACATCAGTGGTCAGCATCCTATGCAAATTAGCAGGGCTGTGAATTCAGGTTTCAATCAAACAAACACAAAAAATACCTTTTTGAGTTTCAGATTCAAAGCACATATCATATACTAAGGCTGTGTATTCAGGTTCCATGTGAACCCAAAGTTTCCTGAAAAACATGGCAGCCGAGGTCTCAAACTGGGCCCCCAAAATTGCAGCACGTATCCAGTTTGGAATCAGGCTGCTCTCAGCTGAACCGCCTGCTTGAGAAGCTGAGCTGTAGTGAGCTCTTCCCTCCTGCAGGTCCACTGCTGTCTCTGAACACAGTCTCCGGCACTGCAGCCAGGCCCAGAACAGTGAAGACCAGCTAAAGAAATGGAAAGTCCTCAAGTCAGCAACTCCTCCCACCATGAACCAGTCCCATTCCTCCTCCCCAAGCCAACAACCTCCCTGGAACCTAGTTCCATGTCCCATTCCCCAAACCAGTGGCCTCTTCCCTTGGCCAGCAACCCTGGAATGATGAGGAGAGCTTCTTTTCCCTAGTCTGTGATTATTGCTGTGCGGTGTGCAAGGCTGGGGTGGAGCTTATTAACGGAGGGTGGAGCTTATAAGCCAAGGAGGCAGGGCTTGTCCCTCTTTGGTCACTTGCAATGTTGGGAGGTAATGCCCAACCATTTTCTCCCCCCATTTCACACTGCATATCTTTATCACACGTAATACATCCCCCTGTTCTTGTCAGGAACAAAAGTGGGCCGTTCCCACCAAGTGAATGCCCTCATACACTTGTTGGTCAAGTGGTACTTGGAGCAATCAGACTGGTACATCCCCTGTAGATTACCAGCCCACAGCTTTACTTAGGGATTCTCCAGTGATGTGTGGATAAAACCGTGAGAGCGAAGACAGGCAGCCGAGAAGAGAAAAATATTACAGCCCAACGTGATATGTACAAGCCTAAAGTTTATGGGGCTATAAAGCTTCCCCATGCATTGTGTGAGCACTAAAGCATGACAGGCTGTATCGCTTCTATCACAATGCCACCGTCAAGCAAGGCACAGCTAATGCTGTATAAAGTTACAAATGCAGGCTCCCTGGCCCAAATGTCTGCAAACTATTGCTCTGAGCCTAAGTTCTCCGTGTCGCTGTTCCAGAACACCCTGGATTGGCACATATCTCTCATACCTTTCAACAGTCCCTACTTAGGTGGGACCGTCCTTCTTTGGGTGCTGAATCCCACTGTCCCTCTTTCTGGACAGAAACAAGTCTCAGGCACCGCTTTCCTGGTTGCTTTTCAGCAGGGGCGGATTCTGGATGGCAACAAGGCTTCAGACAACACCCAAGAAAAGCCCTTGAGAGGACAATGCAGAGATTATGTAATTTATTTATTTAATCATTTATATCTCACTCCCTCCAGTCCTACGAAAGCTCAGGGCGGCTCACAAAACATTTTTAAAACAGTTGTTAAAAGCAATACACAGAAGGGTTACTAAACCAATGTAAAACAGACAATAAAAGAGGTAAAAGAAAACACTGGCAAACAACCCCCAGCCTCCCGCAAACGCCTGGACAAACAGCCAGGTCTTACAGGCCTGAGGAAAGGTCAACAGGCTGGGAGCCAGGTGAGCTTCTTCTGGGATCCTGACAAGAAACTCAGTGGAACGATCAACAGGAGTGTTTCCGTCCCACTTTGTGCACTTGGAATGCTGGGAGGGGTGTGCACGCATGTGAACATGCCTGAGGGGGCAGAGCTTATTTACAAAGGGCTGAAGCCTGTCCCTCGCTGGATGTTTTCAGACAAGATGCTACCCTGCATGGAGGCCACCCAGGAACCACGGATGCACCCACCCGCCTGAAGGTGGAGCGGCTGGATGAGCACTCCCTCAAGCCATGGCGCACCCACTTCCAGCCACTCGGAGCCATGCCGGGAAATCCAGAAGGGCAAGACAAATGTGTGGCAGCTGCCTCTGCGGTAGCCAGGCTGGGACATGCCCATTTGATTCGCTCCCCACATGTGTGGGGGTGCTCCGTGGCAGAGCCACTTGGTAGCCATGGAGACCCTCTCCCATTAACGTGCTCATCTGAAAACAGTGTCCATTCAAAATGTTGGGCGGTATGTGCCCCTGTGTATAGGACTGGTGCAGCTGCTGGAATTAAGGATAGGACGGTTTCATTTACCCCCACCCGGGTGGGGGGAGAGTGTCGCCTCCATTCATTTTTACACCCAAGTTTCTAAACCACCACCAGGGCCATTTGTGCCTTGCCCCCAACTTGAGTGCCATACAAATACAACAGTCTCCGAGTGAGCGAGGACAGCATTTCACAGCTCGATCCCTAATCATCCACCTGCTACGTTACGAGGCAGGCTGGCTGTGTACCATGCATGCTTCAGGAGATCAGCTATGTCTTGCACATTGGACAGTGAGAAGAGGGGCAATAGGTCAGCTGGCAAGTGCATCTCTTTTAAACTGTTAGCTAGATCATTTGCTTCAACTTGAATTTTCCGTCTGTGGTTCCTCCCACCCCCCGAGCTGAATTTCTGCTTGACATAGAAACAGCAAGTTCTGCAATCCTGATGCGATGTGAGTGGAACCATTACAGCCTCCCCTAGGCATCATGAAGGCTGTTCAGACCTTCAAACCAGCATTTTGCACAGTGATTTTAGTCTGAATTGTACAGGAAAGATACGACCGGAAAGCCTCCAGGTGTGGGTGTGTGAAGAGAGAAGCCTCTAGGATCTGAAATTTATTAATTTCATTTATTTATACAAACATTTATATCCCGCACCCTCCTGCACACTGGTAGCTCAGAGCAGCACACAACATATCAAAACAATAAACAATCAAACCATTTAACATACTACAATATAAAAATATTAAAATATCAAGCAGAAGCTAAAGGCGAATAAAACCCCTCCCCTATCCCTCCCACCTTCCTCCCCGAAGGCCCGACGGAACAATCAGGTCTTACAATATCTACGGAAAGAGGGGAGGTCTGGGGACAGACAGGCCTCCAACAGGAGGGAGTCCCACAGCTGAGGTGTGGCCACCAAGAATGCCCTCTCAGCCGTTGCCACCCGGGATACCCGGGGGGACTTCAAGTTGGATGCCCCCAGTCGGCCAGAAGGGCTGCGAAATGACCCGAGGTGGTCTCACAGGTAAGCAGGACCCAAGCCGTTTAGGGCTTTATAGGTCATTACCAACACCTTGAATTGGGCCTGAAAGATTATAGGCAGCCAGTGCAGAGTACGGAGCACAGGCAGAAATTCAAGTCGTTTCACTGCAGCAAGAATGCCAACGAAGTGCTTTGAGAACTGGGCTGCCTGTCTGAGTGGGTCTGAGTGGGTGCACCACCTCCTGATCCTCACAGAGCTCCACTTCTGGTATAAAACCCATAAAGGTGCATAGGGTGTGTGCCAAAACTGGTCATTTGCAAAGGCGTAACCAGCAATGCACATGCAAAAACGGATCAAACTGGTTAAAAACCAGTAATATTGAGATGGATGTAAAAAACAAAATTATGACAACTGAAATTAAACTGTATACATTCCTCATCATGTAAAAGTATTCTTCAGTCACCATATCACACCTATCCAGCTTAATTTCAGTTGTCATTTTTTTAAATTAATGAATAAGAAAAGAAAAATGTATAGATTGGTCTGATATTTAATAAAGTTGCCTTAACATACAATTTTACTGTCATGTTAACGTTTGAGTATAGTAATGCCGCCTTAACAAGCTTCTTAAACCAGAGTTTTTTTGTCTAGGTAAATACTGATTGATTGATCTATCTGTCACTGTCTATTGTATGAACAGGGACAAATCAATCCTGTAGTTCCTACACTGCAAATAAGTGGCATAGGTTTTCCTTCATTCCAAATGGGGGCGGGGGGAGGAACCGTTCTTTCAGACAAAGGGGATCCATGTTCCCCTTCCCGGCTGTTACTAGCACACTGAGCACTGGGGGTGGGGTTTTATTAGCAGGTGTGGTTAACTAACTGGTTGTTCCAGCCAAGAAAGGTGCAGCTTTAAACAAACATCTTAGTCCATTGGGGGGGGGGGGGGGAATTATCTTCCTTAAAACTGCAGAAGAGGGTCATTTGAAGGAAAAAAGCTATCGACTTGGTCTCTGTTCTGCACCCAGCCCGTTAAGAAACAAGCATTCTCTCCTGCACCAAAAACTGATGGTGCCCAAGGAAAGGCTACTCAACTTCACTGGCGAGCAAGACAGTGGTAAGCCCAGACTCACGTCCAATGATGGGCTCCCCGAAGGGCGAAGGTGTGGAGGGCAGGGCTTACCCATGAAGGCAGCACCACCTCCAGCTCCAGCCTCCCTCCCACCTCCAACTGTCAGTAATCTCACCAGGAAAGATGTTTTCAGAGTGGGTGAAGGCAGAGCTAGGTACTCAAGCCCTATGCACTCTGAAAACTTCCCTCTTGACGAGACCCTTTGCAAATGACCTGAGCACTGCTAGGTAGTTTTCAGAGTGGGTGGTGGGTGGCATGTGGATCCATGGTGCTCAGCCCAGGGTCTGGGCTCAACCAACCCACTCACTCCATGGCAGCTCCAGTCCTGCTCATTTTCGTGTGAAGCTGAGCAGGAAGCCTGTGATGCAGGAAGGCTCTTAGCAAGCAGAAGGACAAAGCCAGGTTCCACCCTTTCTGTTATTTCAAGAGGAACCCATCTGGCCCACTCTTGCAAAGCCTGCTCCTAGAAAGCATTAGCTCCCTGAGGGAAGTTTGCTTCCACAATGAAACTCCAAGGGAAATAAAAAAACAACAGCTAGCTGCACAGTACAGACTACTTAGTAGGGATGTAAGCGTGGAGTACAACAGATGTCCACCCCCCCCCCCCGGCCCACCGATGACAATGGGTCCAATTCTCATTAACATGAAACACGCCCCCCACCCCCCCCTTCAGTTGAAATTACATTTGCAAGCCCAGACCGGGGCCTTTGCGTGAATGAGAACTAGGCTCACTGCCTTTATCCCAGAAGGCCGGTTAGAATGTTCTCATTAGACCGACATAGACGCTTCCATTGAAATCCCCTAAGGTTACTCTGGAACAAGCCTGAATCCTACGAACAGAAACAGTGCCACGGTAGATCAAACCAATGGCCCATTGAGCCCAACGTCTTGTCTCCGACAGCGACAGACTGAGTGCTTGATTTTCCTGCTGTTCACTCCCTCCCAGCCTCCAACAGTCAAAGGTTTCAACCCTATGACCAACTTACTTGATCAATACAATAGATAGCCATTAATAGCCAGCCACCATCACCCACCCTGGCGGTTTCCTGCTCCTCTAGGGTCTTTTCCCCTTCTCCCATTCTGCCCCCTATGCCTGGAACTCCCTCCTGAAGACGTACACCAGAGGTGGAGATGCCTTCCACATCCCTGGAGCCAGATCCCCATCCCCGCAGGGCTTCTACAAGCCACAGCATCCTGTAGGGATGGCAGAGGAGGAAAAGAGAAGTGACCCAAGTAGGGGATGTGGCCACCAGCCCGGATGCATTTCGGGCTGTCACGGGTTGGAGGTCCGCACCCCCACTTTATCGGGTTTGAGTCACTCAGTTTCCCTCGCTTACAGCCTACTTGAATCAGTTTTTCTCTCTAGCTGATTCAACCCTGCAGCAGGGACAACCCCTTTGTCACCCAAGGGCCCGATCCTTCCCGTTTACGGACTCTTTCTCTCTGGGGTCCCAAGAGCTTGAAAACTCTTGTTGCTCACTTGTGTTTCCAATGTTAGACACAGACACTTCTTCATAAAGATAAGAAGTTAGTTTATTGATTACACAAGCAAGATAGTTGATACAGAGTGGTAACTAGAAATTAAAGGTAAATAGAACGCATTCCTAATCTATACTGGTTGAGTTCCTAGATAAGTATCTTACCCTACGAAAGTCCATTAGTTCTGATTCCTTTTCAGTCACAGATGTAGGTGATTGTGTGCTGGTTCTTAGAGTTGCTAGAAAGCAAAGTCCTGGTCTCAGTGCATATCTTCCAGCCTTGCTAGCTGGCAGGATCCAGGATGAGATGAGATTGCTCAAGATGGCTCTGACCAAGAGATAGCGAAGATGGCTTAATGGCCCTCACTTAAATACCAATTCTGAGTCCTTTGTTTGAGTTTTCCTGCCTTGGAGCCTGTGTGTTTCCTCCCGTAGGCAACCCAGGCAAACAGAAAGATCCATTTGCATCTCCACAGGTCTGTCTAGCTGTGGGGGTGAATCCACAATCTTTTATCTCTTTGCATTTCCTGGAGTTTTGTTAGTGTCACAGTACCTGATTCGAGTTCTACAGGTCTCAACTGTAACATTACATACATGTTGAACCTTTTGCTTTACATATTTACTAGGCTTGTAGCCTACATGTAGACCAGTATCACATGTGTGTGACCCTATATTCCTTCGGGACAGTGGCCACCAGCCTGGAAGCATTTCGGGCCAGGGAGCGTGGCAGTCAAGCCGTGTACAGTGGGAGGTACAGAGGAACCTCTGGGGCCATTTGGCAGGTAGAGTCAAAGGTTCCCTACTCCCGATATACACTCTGCTCCATCCCAACCTTCAGATTCCTCCTAAAAACTTACCTCTTCCAATGGGCTTTCCATAGCTCCTTTCCCCTATAGATGGTTTATGTAGGCTTCCCCTTCTAGGGTCTCATTTTCCAGGGTTCCCCCTCCTCCCCATGTATATATCCCTGTCTCTCCCTTTGTGACCTTCCCCTAATCCATTCTAGACTGGAAGGCCCTTGCAGGTGGGGGCCTGTCGCTTAATCATAACCATTTGACACCAGTGCTATAATTTTATGGAACATCAATGCAAGGCATGACCTCCAATACCGACATTCCCAATGGGCTGGCATCTAAGTGAGGTCATCTCTGCAGAAGGAGGCGCAATTCCAATCGATTTGGAGAGTCTTTGCGTTGTTTTGTCACTATTTAAGTCTCAAAATGGAGTCGCACGGTGGTGCCAGCAGAAGTATGTT
Organism: Sphenodon punctatus; assembly: GCA_003113815.1. Classification (NCBI taxonomy): domain Eukaryota; kingdom Metazoa; phylum Chordata; class Lepidosauria; order Sphenodontia; family Sphenodontidae; genus Sphenodon; species Sphenodon punctatus. The sequence continues at coordinate 634,425 of QEPC01007512.1, read as the reverse complement.
CTTGGGGGATGGGGGCAGGGGAGAGTGTCATGATACTCAGAAAGGGTCAGGGTCAGGGTCAGGGTTTAGGGGGAGCCATGCACACAGGTAAAAAGTCTGTGAATCACTGCATGAAATCCTCAGCCGTTTATAGCTCCTCTTGTGTCCCTGAAGCAGGGTAGGAGTATTCTCCCCTTGAACAAAGATTTGCTCGAGATGGCACGACACAATTGTGACAGCGGCAGGAACAAATGCACCGCACGTCTTGCTCTCCTAGGCCTAGCCACTAGACAATGCTGCCTCCGCAGTCATTAGCATTGTCCATACACAGAGGAGGCGAGCACAGAACAGCGTTCTCCATGGCCCTCCTCACTCATTTCCACTGGCACCCAGCAGATGAAAAGCATCGTCATTCCTATTTAATAGCCTTTTAAATCCATCCTGCACAAGTTGAAGCCACTGCATATTGTGCAAAGGAAGAAAGAATTTGCAGTCCCACACTTCTCTGACTGCGAGACAGACTGTACACACTTGCAGGGGCAGGAGGTTCCTTCTAGGACTGCAGTCACTTGGGGTGGGCAAGGAAAGTCTTGTTCACCTTGGTAAGATCCTAGGGTCTCATCCTGCAATTCTTTACTCAGGAGAGAAGCCCCATTTCCTATGGTGCTCCTCCTCATGTGTACAGGACGGGAGTAGACGATCAGGCCCTTATTTTACACTCAGTCTAAGCAGGGGCCAGGATTGACCCCCTGGTGCCCCTTTAATGCAATCAGCCACTTGATCAGGGATTAGCAGGTCAGCTAAGTGTTAATGCAGAAACAAAGGAAGATTGTTATGATTTGCCTCTTAGCAGGGCTTTAAACGTCCCCCATCTATATGGCCAGGAGATCATACAGAAAGGAAACGGACAGTGATTTCAGACATTAATTGCTGGTGTCGAGATGTAGAAGTACAATGTGCAATAAGCAATGAAACAAGGAGGTTATGGCTGGTGAAGGTGGCAGAAGATGGCATTCAAGTAACAGCTGTCATTACACCGATGCCCCACAGTCTGCACAGGCTCCCAGTACCATTCTGGATCCGGGCACCATTCAAGGTGCTGGTTTTGATCTCTAAAGCCCTAAACGGTCTGGGCCCTACATATCTTGAAAGACAGCCTCTCCCCTTATGTCCCATCTGCCCATCAAGTCCATACAACAAGGGCGTGCAGAGAGGTATCCTCGACGGTTGCCCCACAATTACAGAACTCTCTCCCTCTGGAGGTTTGTCTAGGGCCAAGCCTGCGTGTTTTCCAGAGGCAATGTAAGACCTTGCTGTTTGCCCAGGCATTTGGTAGGGGAAGGTAGGGGTTGGGGAGTTCTGGGCTAGGGGATTTTAATATTTGGTTTTTATTTTTGTGTATTTGTGAATAAGTCTTTATGTACTGTAAGTTACCCAACCAGAGCCTTAAAGGCAAGGATGAGATGAAAATACAAAGAAATAGAAATAAATAAATATCCCTGCCCTCTGTTGACAGAGTTACTATGGGGCTGCCCAAAAGTTGATCTGGCTTTTTTATTAATGCCATTTTACAACCCCTCCAACTATGTCACTCTGCTGCAGACACTCCCCCCCTCCAGTATGTCACACAAGTCATGTCTCCCTCCCCACCCCCACATTTTAAATATCAGTAATGTAGAACCCCATGGAGTATATGCAAGAAATATCTTTTTAGCTTTCAAGCATAGAAATGGAATTGAAAAGTTACTAACAAGAAAAGATTGCAACATCATATTACAACCAACATCTCCCCACCCCTTCTTGTATGACATACTCTACGGACAGTCCCTGCTCTGCCTCCCTTCACAGTCTGCATCTGTAGTTGAAAAGCATTCCTCTATTACAACACGTCACCCCGCCCCCCACATATTAGCAAGTGGGTCAGGCGGACAGGTCAGCACCAGTGTCATTCCGACACCCCCCCACCCCCCACCCCGGGTTACCCGATTCCATCAGCTCTCCGAACGCTGGTCCAAATCTCCATCATAAAGCCGTTAATCAGATTTCATATGTGATTAGCTCAAATACATTTTCATCAGCCTCCCGTTCAAAATAGCTTTCCTTGCTAGGGGGCAAGTTTAATATTGCACTCTAAGGACTCTGATTCGCCGACGATTCTTCAAACCAGAAAGAAGCAGCCCCCCACCCCCTGCCCCCTCCTTGCCCCAACTATTTTAGCCTGATCTAGTTCCAGAACTGGATTCCAGGGAAGGAAAATAGGGTATCGAATACATGCACTGATTGGCCTATAGCAAGAATTATACTCGGGGATGGATTAATTAATGAGCCCATGGACACTACGTCTGCTGCCACTGGTGGCACAGCAAGGGCTGGGCTCAGGTCCCAGTTATGGACCTGCTAAGGGCAAGAGGGCAGGGGTCTCCAGGGTGGCGGTGGTGAGGTACAGATTTACCTATGAAGGTGGTGACACCCACAACTCCCAATGGAAGCAACCCCACCCGAAAGCTGTAAGAGTAGGAGGGGACAGAGCTCTATCTCCACCCACTCTGAAAGCTTTTTTCTTGTCAGGGCCCTTTGAAAGTGGCTTGCACCCCACTAGAAATCTTCAGAGTGGGTGGAGGCAGAGGGTTAGCCTTGCTCCCTCCCCCACCCACTCTGAACATTTCCTAGTGGTGCTCAGTCTCCTTGCAATGGGCCTGCTCAGAAGGGCACTAGCTCAACTGAGCCCCCTCGCTCCATGATAATTCCTACGCTCCCCCCCTCCCATTGCCATTGTTCTGTAGTTGTAGCTCGGCCGGCACAGGCAACACCTATTGTCTGCTGGAGGATATGCCATTAACAAGGGGAGGCAGGAAGGACTTAATATTGGCAATTTTTTCAATTCTATTTTTAAAATTAAAATCAAGGATGGTGGCTAGAATAAAGATCTTTGGGCCCAGGTTCTCCTCCCCCCCGCCCCCTCTTCTCTGAAATCTTAATCTGTCTCCACCTACATTAGATTCCAGGTAGCCCTTGGGGATGTGTGATTGAAGCAACCACATACTGCTCAGACGTTCTTAGCGATGGGCCCAAACTCAAACCACTCTTGAACCTGGAGGAACTTCAGCTTCAATAAGTCACACCTAGGCCCAACTAAAGCATTGCCCACAGAGTGAGAAAGTGAGGGAGAGGAGCACAGATGTGCAGCTAGGTTAGAAGGGACCCTGGGTGGGGAAGAAGAAGGAATGAGACACCACACAATGGAGACTGCCACTTCTCCAACACTGTGGCCTATGGGAATCTCAAGGCATGAGGGGGTGGAGCTTATTCAGGGAGGGGCAGAGCTTATTGGTGGAGGGGGCAGGGCTTGTCCCTCTTTAAGGGGACAATGTTGGGAGAGGTATGGTTTTGGGAGGGGGCGGGGCCAGTTGGCAGGGGCGGGGCAAAGCAGGGCGAAATAACCCATTTCTGATGTAACCCCGTCATGACGCACCATCCGCCTCAGCCCAAATCTCCTTGCCTTCCGGCAAAGCTGTAAGCCCTGGCTCTTTCATCGGGCATTTGGTGAGGGAGTGTGGGATGGGGTGGGGGGGGAGGGGTTTGTATTGAGTCACCTTCAAGTGAGAGGGGCGGGGCAAAAATATTTGTAATCAATCAATCAATCAATGGGGGTAGGACCACATTAACAGGGTCAGGACAGTCCCTCCCTATGGCTTGCCTCTTATTTAACAGAACTGCTCCCTGCTGCCCCCAGAAACCTGAGTTCCTCCAGGCTGGGTGCCCCTGACATGGAGATATCAGTGCTTTTTCTGGAGCCTCTGGGTCAAACCCTGGAGAAGTAGCAACCCTAGGAACAAGGCTTGGGGGGTCAGCCCCATGGAGCTGGGTATAGGTACCAAGACAAGCTGCTACAGAAGAGGTCCTCAACAAGCCCCAGCACAGTGAGCAGCTGCTCTTCCTCTATGCATCAGGCAACAGGACTCATCCTGCACCCATCATTTGCTGTCTCCACAGCCATTTGATTTATGAGGAAGGTTAGAAGACAAGTTAATTGGGCCCCATCCTCCTGTTGTAAGTGAATTTGAGAATCAGGCTCATTAATGTCTCTGGGCTTTAACTATAAATGGCTTGGCTGTTCCTCACAGCTTATCTGTCTGCAGGAGATCATTATTACACGGCAAGGGATACTGTAAGTGAAACAGAAGGTTAGCTACCAGTTCACACATGCAAAGAGTTCACAAGTGCCACGGAGGGTGTGTCATGGGACCCAAATGTAGGGTCCCTTGCGGCAGAAACCCCCTTAACTGTAGATCTGCCAATTCCTTTCCTGCACATACCCTCTGCTCTTTCCCTCTCAACCTTCAAACCGCTCCTAAAAACCTACCTCTTCTGTCAGGTCTTCCCCCACAACTGCTCACCCCACACACCCAGGTTCATACCTCCCAACAAGCCCCACCCACTCCATCAATAAGCCCCTCCCTTTGACCAACAAGCTCCGTCTCCTCACACCACCCAACATTCAAGTGCATAAAGAGGGACAGGAATTAGATAAACTGGATGAGAAGGCTCATGGTGTCAGAGCCTTAACTGGTGTGAAGTGCTATGGTGCCAATGTCAATATCCATTGGCTTTCAGAGCAGCAACCCTGATGTTATTGATGCCTACTGCCTCCATTAAAGAAATATGGAGGCTCTTACATGTGTAACTACTCAGTGCAAATTACCAGGATGAATCATCAGATACATTAGCAGGCAAGAGAGGACGCGGGCCAATTTATTCAGGCAGCCTACAAGACTGCTGAAGTGGGATGCTCCTTGCTTCAGATCCCAATTTCAGTTTCTGCAGCAGGTTTGTTAATTCAAAGCAGCCAGTTTTTCTTTTAATGCCTGACTGTAACTAAGAGGAGTCAGTTCAAGGGTCTTTTAATCATAGATCTAAGTGGTGTGCACCATGGTGATGATCAATTAAGTGGCCATATCATTGCTAGCTAGCTCCCGGCTTTGAAGCCCTCTGCAGCGCTAATTCCTGTCGGTAACGTTACACCCAAGACAGTGCGCTCAGCCCTCAAGAGCAGATGTCTAGAAGTTCTACCAGTGACACACAGGGCAGACATTTTTAAAAGGTCAAATACACGTTTTCCCCACAAGGCGATGCATATTAAAACTGCAAACTCCACTCAGACTGCCCAGTGTCCGATCAGCAAGCGACATGTCTCTCTTAATCAGGAACCATGAAGAGAGGGGAAAAAATATGAAGAGGTTAGGAATCTGGGTGAGATCTCATTCCCTTTGATTATGTAACCTCATAATCCCCATCACACAAGAACAGTTGTTCTTGTAATCCTGCTACAAAAAGGTACAGTGCGTCCAGTCTTGGTGGCAGTTTAAAAGTCACATCTAAGACCGTGTGCACATACACGGCCGTCCTCCCGTAGGCACTTGGATTCTTCTCGGCATGAATCTGCCACAAAGTTGGTTGTTACTTGTTTTTATCCTTTATCTAACACTTTCAGCGTTCCGAGTGCTTTACAGTCCTTATCTAGTTCACCCTCACAACAACTCTGAGAGTTAGGTCATTATTATTCCCATTTTACACATGGAGAACTAAGGCTGAGAGAGAGGTTTTAACAAATGAGAGAGTAGCCCATGTCAGGTGGGTGTCCACCTGCCCATATAGTGAGTGTTCACCCCCACCGGCCACGTGGCCACCGCCCATCAGACACACAGCCCCCACTCATGGTGGGGTCAGAGCATGCAGAGCCTGCCATACGAGCAAATGCGGGCTAATGGGTGCCCACGCGTCTGAGTCCCATCATTTAGGCTGCATGCAGCATTGCACATGTACGGGTCTGCCAGCACCATAGACTCATGGGTGAAAAGCCTAGAGCGTTCTGAGGAGCAACCACTTCCAGCCCCTCTCTCTGCTCTTTCCCAGACGCTACGTTCTCAGGAACGACTAGTGGCATATTACCATCTCTGGAGGCATAGCTAATACCGACAGCCTAGGCTGCTACCCTCACCACGCAATCGCAGTCACTCTCTGCCTACTGATCCACCTGACAACGCTGCTTTCCCTGGACTGAGAAAGAGACCAAGGCCTTCATCGCTGTAGGAGGGGAGCAGGAGGACCAATATGCCCTGGTGAAGTGCCACAGGAATGAGGCGGTGTTCCAAGAAATCTCAGTTCAAATGGCGCAACAGGGCTACGCCCGGGCATGAACCAGTGCAGAAGCAGATCAAAGACTTGAGGCATGGGTTCAAGGAGATCCAGCACAACAACTTCGCCTCTGGCCACGGGAGGCAAATATCATCCTATTACGAGCTCCTTGACCAGTTCCTCTGCATGGATGAATGATTGCACTTTCGCCAGGGGCCAGAAGTAGGTGGATATGGCTTCACCACTGACTGCTCCTGCTGCAACCGTTCCTCCACCCATGGAAGCCATGAGCATGGGGGTCATCCCTCCCCAGAGCCAGCATGGGTCGACATGGACACCGTGACTCTCATGGTGTATCCCCTCGAGCTTGAGAGACGGCCCTTGTTCAAGGAGCCAGCTGAGGTTCTGGCCGAGGGCACAGAGGACCCAGATGCCACTTTGTAGAAGAGGTGGTGGAGAAGAATGGTAAATTAATGCACCTGTGGGGGGGTGTTTGCATTTACACAGCTACATGATAAAGGCTTCCATTTGTTGTTATAATTAGGTCTAAATAATTATGTTCTTTATTGTTTTACTGCATTCACAGGTAGCCAGGAGAATGTGGAGAAGCAGCAGGAAAATCCCTGGTATACAGATCCACTGGACAGGAATGGTGGAAGTGGGTGGGAAGGCACCATGGCGGGACGGGTGGGGTAGCCAAAATGGTGGCTGGGGTGTGGGGATGGCAGGGTGTGTGAATTGTGTTGGTTGATTTCTTTGTGTTCATCACTCCTCTGCAGCGATCACGGGAGAACTGCATGACACTGGCACAGGCCAGCTACTCATTCCCGCTTCCCTTTGGATGGGTGGGTGGGGCTGAAAATGGGGCAGGTGGGGGCCTGAAACGCCGGGGCAGGAAGGTGGGAGGGGCAGTCTGAACAAATGACTTTCCTTAACGCCCAGCAGAACCAGGACCTGCAGGTCTGCAACTGGTGGCTCAGGGAGGATTTGGCAAAGGAGCTGCATGGGGAGACCATGCGCACATGGTGGGTGGACGAAATCCATTAACAACATGGCCAAGGTGTGTCAGAAAGCCGCACAAAGCAAGGCCTTTGCTGCCAGGGCCCGCCTGGACTGCCAGCAGCAAGACAGGCACTGGGCCCGCTTCTGGCAGTAGTTTGAGCGGTCGGGCAGCATGATCGAGAAGGCGATGTGGGCACAGACGCAAAGCAGCCTGTCGCAGAGCTCCCTGCTCAAGCATATCGCTGCCACAACGACGAGGATTATTGCTCAGGGGCAGGCACCATTTCCTAACCTCCATCAGCTGTTCACGCCTGCCTAGGAACATGCCCGCCTGTACTCCATCTCCCAGAGAAAGCACCCGAGCCCTCTCCACACTGTGTTTATCCCAGGGAACAGTTCCTGGGCCAGGAACTATTCCCCCCCACCCCCCCAATCATTCCACGCCACAAGAGCATCACTTGTCCAAGGCCACCCAGCAAGGGCATGGCTAAGACGGGATTGGAAACCTGATCTCCCAGGTCCAAGTCCAAAACCTTATCCACTAGGCTATATGGGCATGCATGGTTTCCTTACCTACACTCTTTGGGTTAGAAGCGGACATCACAGCATGACAGATGGTCAGCACTGCGAGTTTTAGCTGAGCCGCAGCAGTGGTACCAGCTCAATGGGCTGGAGTCTCTTTTTCAAGGGGCCCAGGGCCCATTCATTAATCTGCCCCTGCGTTGTGCATCATGATCACTGAAAAATAGGACAGCCCCCACCCTCGAAACATCAGGGAGAAGACAGGAAGGACACAAGAACACACGGGACAAATCCATGGCCAAAGATCCATGATCTAGACCCTCCTCTTCTGAGCACACTCCTTAAACATCCCTGCCCTCAACTCCTATGTGGCCCATGGAGTTTGTACTACTACTTGATTTTCAAAGTGGCCCCTGGAAGGGAAAGGTTTCCCCACTCCTGACTTCAATCCCACTAGGTGCCAGTGTTCCCAGGATGGTCTGTACTCTGTCATCACTCATGCTGTGGCGGGGGAAGTATAAGGAAAGGAAGCTTTGGTTCACAGTGAATTAAGGAGGCTTCGTCTCCTGGCGAAAGATGCCAGGTTCATCAATCGGAGCGCATCTCCTTTAGACACATGAGGATTAGACAGGCACTCTGTAAACTTGTTACTTGAGCTCCGCAGCCTGACTGGAATGGATATCCTCTCGTAGGGCTGTCAACTCAATTACTGATGGCTGGCTGGGATGAAAAACATAACAAATGTCTCCACTCCTGTGTCCCAGCTAGTGATTAATGAAGGAAGCTGATAATAGGCTCCATTCAGCCTGTGGACTTAATAGTTTGTGGGGGGAGCTGTATTGGGTAAACACTGGGTTAATCCAAGGCCTCAAATATATAGGAAAATTTGAACTGTGGGTTGTTCTCATGGGCAGCTCTTTTGAATTAGCAATCCATTAAGAACCTATTTTAATTACCCTGATTGCGGTAACAATAGGGTGGTTAATGTGTACAACTGTACGAGAAACCTAGTTCAAACATGCTGGTTATTCCAAAATAGCAACCACTGATTGAAGAAGGTTTGTGAGAATGCTCCCTTAGATCACACAAACATTTCATATTTGGATTTTGGAGCCAAAAGATTATTCTAACAAAGCAATCAGGTATTCTCAGGGACCCATGTTCACTGCGTTTACCCCACTGGCAGCAAGGAAAATGCAGCCAACGCAGGTGCCTGGCTGTTCCGAATTGGCTGTGTCAGTGGCTAGACTTATGATCCTCCTTGCAGTCCACTTGATCTAGAAATCAACCTCAATTGATCTGGCACAACTTCTCCTACTGACTTTGGTGCTGCAGCCCGGGACCTCTCCCACTGAATCCTAGCTCTAGGGCACCTCACTCAGCAGCTGGCCTCCGGAATGGAGAGCAGCGCTCCCCTTTAGAGAGAGCCTTCTGTGGCCCTACTGGAGGAGCCCTCCTAGCCCATCTCCTCCTTGGAGACACTTCCTGGGGCACCTGCCCCGCTCTCCTCCCCAGAGCGAGGCAATCTCCAAGAGGCTAGTTCCCCTCCCCACACTGTGATCTACTGGAGACTAGCTTGTTCTACCAGTAGATCGTGATCTACCCCTTTGCCACCCATGTTAAAACCTCCGGGCTATGTGGACAGATAGGTGTTAACCCGTAAGCATCCTGTTTCAGGGATCATACCCTGTATTCTACCCCCAACCCTGCAAATACTTATGAAGATCCACTACAAAGACTTAATTCCATAGGCGCACTAGTTGCAGAATTGGCCTTCAGCTTCCTTTGCCCTTTTCAGATCTCAATTGCAAGACATTTTGTTTCCCTGTTAGCCTAGATACCCAGTTAGTATAAAAGGGACGTTAAAAGGGAACATCTTCTCCACCGACTGTGTCAGAGGCTGCTGGGACTGAGCCTGTCATTTAAAGTTATGGGAAATCATCTTTTCCACACTTAATACACAGCATTCTTTTCCTAATAGACCCATTTATACGGTATTAACCGCATCACCAACGCAGGAGGGAGAATTGTTTTAAGCAATACAATCTTAAACTTGTTCGTGGCGCAGTAGGAGCCCTCGAAACAAGACAAAAGTGGTCATGCCATTGTGGAAACTGGACATCAAACTAGTTTTTTTCAGCGCCTCTGCACCCATCGAAACAGCTGCAAACAGAACTGGAGTCTTCCCGTCGGCAGGAGTCACCAATGCCAATTCACACACATCCCTCCTATGACCATGGTCAGTGCTACACCGGGTCAGGCCAATGGTCCATCTAGCCCAGCATCCTGTCCCTGACAGTGGCCAACGTCAGTTGCTTTAGAGAAATGCACGACAGGTCATAATGGAGGGATCCATCCATTCCCTCCTATTCCCAGACGGTCAGAGGTTACGTTACCCAACCAACTTCACAGGAGGCAATGCAGCACTTAGTTATTGGGTGAGACATTTGGTGGGCAGGGATAGGTTTTTGGGATTGATGTTTAACTGTAGTAAGTATCTATTTGATTGGGTTTAAAACTTTTTAATATATATTTTGTATTGCTGTTTTACAGTCTACTGTTAGGAGAGACAGGGGAATGGGGGTGGGGACATGGACAGGGTTTGGGCAGGGAGACTTGTAGAGGATTCACACTGTTTTCTGTATTTATTTTTTTAATGTAATTGTCAGCTGCCTTGAGTCCTCTGGGGAAAAAAGGAAGGATATTAATGAAATAAAATTGAATAAGTAATAGCTATTTATGGACCTATCATCCAAGAACTTATCCAGCCCTTGTTTAAACCCAGCGATGCAACTGGCCTTCACAACATCCTCTGGCAACAAGTTCCACCAGTTTATGGTACGCTGGGTAAAAAAAGAGTACTTTTTGTTGGTTTTAAAACTGCTGCCAGTTAGTTTGCTAGAGTGTCCCCTAGCTCTAGTATTATTCGAGCCCCCCTATTTACTTGTTCCATGCCACTCATGATTTTGTATGGATTTCTGAAACATCTTCTTCCCCCATTTAGCTCCAATGCACGGAGTACACAAGACACAGAGGAAACGAATTCAGGAGCATGAGAAAGCCAAGGACTGGGATAGAAAGCTGTGGTATGGCGCTGTGATAGCCTTTACAGAAGCAGGACCTTAGTGGGATAGCACTCTAGCCCCACTGGCCCAGACCCTACTTGGCTCCAGACAAGCAAGGACAGATACAAAGCAGAGCTGAAGGCTTGGCTACGTCACCAAGGGAGTGCTCCGGGGAGGCAGCAGTGAAATTGGCTAGAACCCGGAGGTTGGAGAGGGTGGGATGAACCTCAGAGAAAGAATCCAGGAGGGTCTCAACATTAATGTTATATGAATTTATATAAAGAGATCACCAAAGCAAGAAGTGTGTCTGAAGATAGTTTATAAAGAAGGTAGAAGAGGCAAAGCCCTGGGAAGACTTACCCTATGCCAGACACCCTCCTACAGATCACTTTATTGAACAGAAGCCTCTTTGCGGATTCAGCTTTCCAAGAGCTCTCTCAGTCCCAGGTGTAATGTTCCTGGGGAAGCGATGGGGATACATTGAGAACTCTACAGACGGCACCCAACCCTGAGTATCAGTTTCCCCCCAATAGCTCACCCACGCAGAATAGGAACAATCAACTTATATCCTGCCCTTCAGGAGTGGCTTTCTCACCACCACAAAGACACAAGAGGAGTTTAACACAGATCTGGGTCACCAAGAGTTAAATTCCTCTTGCCATCCAGGGTCCCTGAGGCAGGTCTTGACCCTCATGGGAGTTGGCAAGGGTATTTGGTTCCCTTGTCAACTCCCATTTGTTCCTAAGTCTTCATCCTCTTCTTCCTCCTTGATTTCCTCTTGAGCCCAGTTTCAGGTTTTAGTTTGATGTCCAGGTGATGATTAAGCCTTCACAGCTGGGATAGTTGAATGCCTAGATCATGGGCAAGGAACCATTTCCCTCCCAGGGCCCACTTTGAAAATGGGTACAAGTTCTGAGGACTGCACAGGAGCCCAGGGCGGGGGGGTGTTTAGGAAGAGGAGGGTCCACTTCAGATCATGGATCTGTGCCATGGATCTGTCCCCGATCCTTGAGTGTATACCCTCACCTCTGCTCCCTCTCTCAGTAGCAGAGATACAGCTGCCCCCCAGGGACTGTGGGCATTCCAGGTAGCGAGGCCCCACCTGTCCCTGTTACGATACCTTTGTCGTAGTCCCTCTCATCCATCTCTGATGCTCTGACAGTTCTATGGCTCCATAACTTGCCCATGAGTGACAATTTGTTTGTGTATTAATAAGCCAAACACTTGTGCAGAAAGGCACCTTTAGCTTGCCATTAAAATGTACATTTCCTTAATGAAGCCTTAATTAGCTTGCCCTGCAAGCCCTGACTTTAATTACCCCGGTTCTGTGCATCATGAACGAGGCCCCTTTAGTCAAGGCTTGATGCGATTCCACTCCAAGGATTACGAATGAAACATTTCAAAGCATTTGGCTGGGGCATCGGCCGAAAGATGGTAGAGACTGGAGGTTCCATCCAAAGGGGGAGATAGTCAGTGTAGCCTAGTGGTTAAGGTGTTGGTGGACTTGGGCCTCAGAGGCCAAGATTCAAGTCCCATCTTAGCCTCGAGCAAGTCACTATCTCAGTCCCCTATCTGTCAAACGGGAATAATAATGTTGATCTACATCACAAGGTTGTTGTGAGGGGGAGCTAGAGAAAGTTTGTAAAGCACTTTGAATGCTGAAAGTGCTGTAGAAATGATAAATAATAAAATCTGAAGACTGCACTTAGCACAACTCCTTGGTAACATGTCCCACTTGCAGATAGTGGAAGCAGGGAAGGAAATGGATGCATCCAAGGTCCCATGTCCGTGGCAGAATCCTATTGGAATGGACAGTCCCTCTTTGGGTGCTGAATCCCACTGTCCCTCTTTCAGGAGAGAGAGAGAGAGAGAGAGCTAATCACGGAGGGTGGAGTTTATTGGCTGAGGAGGCGGAGCTTGTCCCTATTTGGCCACTCAAAATGTTGAGGAGTATGCAACTGGGAGTGGAGGAAGAGGTTCTTAGCCATCAACACTGACCAAACTTCCTCTCCCTCTCTTCTCCCCACCGAGTGGCTTCAGCAACACCATGCTGCCCTTCTCCCTTCCTTCCTTCATCCGCATTCCCATGTACCTGGGTGCTGTCTGGTGCCCGACAGGAATGCACTAGTCAGGCGCAAGACACAATGAGGAAGGAGAACAGCATTGGCCGTGTGTGTCAGGGATGTGCAACAGGGCTCACAGGTTGTGGGGGGTGGGGGCATATACACATGGCTAGTGCAGCATCCCCGCCACTCCTAGCTAATGCCTCCTGCACTGGGGCCCTGCCACTAGGCAGTACGTCCCCTACACGTACTCACATAGGAAGGAGGACTGCTAGAGGGAAGGCCAATAAGAGGCTGGCAGGGGCTGTGGCATTTCCCAATCTTTGCCATAGAAGAACGTAAGAAGTCCCATGCTGGGTTGGACCAATGTTCCATCTAGACCAGCATCCTGTCTCCGTCAGTGGCCAATCATGGTGGCTTGGGAGAAGCCCCCAACAGGTCACAATGGGGGATCTATTCCCTGTTGTTTTCCCCCAGCTCCTGTCATGTTTCCCGATCCTGTCTGGCTAATAGCTGCTAATGGACCTATTTTCCAGAAAGTTGTCCAAACCTCTTTTAAACTCAGCTAAAGCACTGGCTCTTACCGCAGCCTCTGACAGTAGATTCCACAACCCGATTATACGCTGAGTGAAAAAATATTTTATTTATTTTAAACTTGCCACCCATGAGTTTTATGGAGTGTCCCCTAGTTCTAGTACTAGCTGAGAGGGTAAATAACTGTTCCTTGTTTATTAGTTACACACCACTCATGATTTTATAGACCTCTATCATATCTCCTCTCAGACGTCTCTTCTCCAAGCTGAAGAGCCCCAACCTACCAAGCCTCTCCTCATACGGGAGCCCTTCCATGCCCTTGATCATTTTTTCCCCCCCTTCTCCGTACCTTTTCTAGTTCAGCGATGTCTTTTTTGAGATGGGGCGACCAGAAATGCACACGATATTCGAGGTGCGGTCGCACCATTGATTTGTATAGAGGCATTATGACATTATAAGGTGGCCGCGTTCTGCAATAAGGAAGTGGAGAGGGAAGGAATTCCATCTTCTGCACCAAGCTACGCCCTTGGACGGTGTAGCAACAATGGAGGGGGTTAAGAGCCATTGGAGGGAGGGTAGGATTACCTGGAGACTGGCAGCAGAGAAAGGAGGGAGCAGCTCCAAGAGGAAAGCAGGGTGGAAGGGGGCGGGGCCTCTGGAGCTGACAGTGCAGACCCCCCCTCCCTTCTAACAATATTCTGGTCACACCCTTGACCTGTGTTTTAACCACCGGCCCAGACTCCCTGAGTTCCAGGTACTTGCTTTTCGCTCCCTAAAGCATCATAAAAATAGCACAATTATGGGAACAATCCTCTCTCCAATGGAAAAGAAAACACCAGGCAAACGCGAAGCTATATAAAACCCCACTCCTATAGTCTGTGTTATTTCTGGAAAGCATCCAAGATTTCACACAGAAGTCCTTTCCTAAAGGGCGTAGATGCTTTCCACCGGGGGCGGCCAGGCCAGGGTTGAGTTTCCATTCTGTTTAGACCAATGCTTTCCCTCCCACAAGCATACGGTTTCCTTTAAAAGGAGAATAAAATCTCCGTGGAGAGCCATTCACGCTGCAATTGTGTATTTCAATAGTTTCCTCGTAAATAAGAGTAATAAACGTCCAATGCTTTGATAGCACTCCCTAGATGAGGCTAGCAGCAGCCCTCCGGCAGCTAAGCAGTGTCTCTCTTCTTCTACAGCGTGGGAAACTGAGTCACGGCTAGGGAAAGGCATTAACAAACGAGAACAAAACCACAGAATGACCCACAGTGTAGCATTCAACCAGTGATTTGCCACTATTTGGTAACCAGCCAGGTGCACGGCCTCCAATGCAACAAGCACCAGTCAACCGAACGGTGTCCATTTATTGTTCGGCATCTAGCCGTTTTACCGATTTACTGTGCTATCACATAATGCCGCAGTGTGCCATTTAGCGTATTGCCATTTACCAAACGGTTGCTTCCCGTTTGCCCATAATACCTTTTAACGGTTTACTTCTTCTCGCTCTCCACCCCAGCCCTGGTTTCATCCTAGTAACGGTAACGTTCAGTTACACGGTAATACGGTAGTGACGGAGGCACAGCTGCACCGGGCCTGCACGTACGCAGAGTTCATATGCACCCTGGAGTGGGGGGCCCAGAAGGGGGCCCGGGCGACACCGACACAGCAAACAGTTCACCGTTGCAAGGTTATCCAGTTATTCGGCCGTTTGTCAGTAACCGGTTAACAGCTGGATAGCTGCCAAACTGCCCAGAATGGCAGACAGTAACCGGCCGCAGATCATAAATCTGCTCTTCGTCCCACCTCTGCCATGGCGTCGGAGTCCTGAACAAAACCCAGATCCCTCCCCCAGAAACCATGAACCTCCTTACAGCTCTTTTGTTCCAGCCACTTCCCTGATGCTCGCATGCTGTGTGTCATTTGATTCACTTGCATCATCTCATCAGCAGAAGTTGGTGCAATAGAAGGGACCATCTGAACGACTTTGTCGCCATCTCTTGCATTTGCAAGCCGGCAACCACGCTCTGTTGGAGGTAAAGGGAGAAAGATAGAGGGAAACAGAAGAGAAAGGAAGACAGACAAAAAAGGCAATTGTTCGTCTCTACAAAGAACAGTATGTACACTGGCCTGTTGAGAGAAATTTGTGGGCCTGATACATCCCAGTAGCTGGGGGTCCCCAAACTCCCACCATGGATTTTGAAATCCATTTCTAGAGGTCATATTGGCATTTATTTACACAGATGTTACTTGCAATTATTATTCTACTCATCATATCTTAATCTATATAATGAAAGAAAATTCTTGACATTTTTGGGGGTCCCCCTGAGCTTGGGAGCCTGGAACATCTGTACCCCCATTCCAGGGTGTAGTTACCATTGAGGAAAGGAGCTCAGTTGAGCATGGCTGGGCCCTGTGCTTGGAGTGGGGCGTGCTGTGCAATGCAAGCAACATGAGCCGTGCAGGGAAATTTTCAGAGTGGACAGGGAAGGAAGCGGAGCCATCGCTCTGTCCCCACCCACTCTGAACATTTTCTTGTGTTGCTCAAGCTGCTTGGGTCAAACCAAGAAGAAAGTTCTCAGAGTGGGTGGGGGAGGAGTGCTGGCCCCTCTGACTTCTTAAAACTTCCTTCCTGATGGGATGCTGTTGCTCTGGGGGGGTGGGATGGAGGGCTCATGGGGATCCAGGGCAGCACCACAACCTTTGCCGAGGGAAATCAAGGCTGGCTGGGAGCTCTGGAACCCAGGCTGCCGTTTTGGAATAACCTGCCCTCTGGCTCTTAGAGGGGCCCGTAACTGGGACATGAGTCTGGGCCCAGCACAGTTTTGCTACTTCCAACATACCAGACCTCGTCTCGAGCCAACATCAAATATTGCACGTTGAATGCATGTGCCTCTCGTGAGCAAACCAGCTGCTCTACGTCTGGCAGCCTTGACAGCTACATTGGTTGAACAGAAAAGCTTTGTTTCTGGGGGCTTAGTGGGCAAGCAGCCCGCCGTTCTTGCTGCAGGACACCGGAGGCCTGTGCAATGGAGAAAGCTGCTCACACTGGCAACTGATAATTTAGGGTCAGGGATCAGATGGGCTCGGTATGAGGGTTACCCTTCATAAATGCAAAGCTGACTTCTCTTTTGTTATTCTCCTCTCCCACTTCCCCCATTAGCCTCTCTTGTGTTGCTTTATGCACCAAAAAGCCCGGAGGGGACAAAAGCTTTAATCATCTCCCAGGCCAGGCTTCTCCTGCCAGCCCAGCCCATCGTAGACAAACAGTATTAGCTCAGCAGTGAAGGGCAAGGAAAGAGCTCCATCTGTTTTCTCCTCTCTCTATGCCAAAGCCCCATCCTCGGGGCCCCTCAAGGCTGATCGTCTGCCTCCTTCTCCAAAGGACCCCCATTCTGACCCAAGTCCTGTTGCACATGGCTTCTTCATAATCAGGAAGGGGGAAATGTCTCCCTCCCAAGGGCCACTTTGAAAATTAATATAAGGTCCAAGGGCCACACGGAACCTGGAGAAGGAACTTAGGAAGGAACTTAGGAACTCCTCTTAGGAAAAGGAGAGTCCAGATCATGGATCTGCCCCCCTATAATGGTGTGCATGATCCTCATTTCTGCTACTTTCTCTGAGCTTACTCTTTCAGTGCTTGAGGGGGTAGGAACAGGAGCTGTGGGGGGAGGGCAGAACCAGGAACTGGAAACACCAAATAAAAACTAGCCATGGGCCACATTTGGCCCCCGGATACAAAGTTCTCTTCCTCTGTGTTAGGCAAATGCCAGTTTCTTTGAGTCTCTGTTCCCCATCTTTAACATTGGGAGACAAGTAGTAGCTGAACTGAATTTTCCTCTTGAGCTATGGAGCGATGCATTAAAAGGCTAGGAGGTTCTCAGATGCTCTAGTAAACTGGTCCATTAGAGGGTGTTGTTATTGGCCAAGCAAAGCGAGTCTGGATACCTAACTCCCTGGCATTCCTGTCTGTCTGTCTGTCATGCTAGCTGGGCTGTCTGAAACCTTTCAGAAGCCTTCAGGGCAAATGGATGGTTGAATGGCTGCCCCCAATTTAAAAGGAGCCTGTTTTATTTTATTTTGTTGCCTTGGGGCCAGTGATTACCCATAAGTGTTGGCCTATGTGAGCTGGTGAAATCTGTGACCCTCTCAATCTTTTCCCCTGGACATTGTGCCTTTGGAGGACCCAGTTTTGAGTTCTTTCCTGCAACAACAGGAGCTAAAAAGCAAAGTTTTTATAAAACTGATTTTCATATTAATCCAGGGCCTCCAGGTGCAGGGGATTTCAGAACAGCCCCAGACAACAGGAGAGCTGGCAGTACTGCAGCTTCTCCTCTCCTCGCAGCTGGAATTACTTCCTTTGTTAACTGAACCACGGTCCCAAATCCACATGACAGGGCACAGCGGCAATGTTAGAATAGCAAATAGAAGGGGCTGTCTGAAAGATCTGCAGCAGGTACAGCTGCCACTTTCCCAGATTTCCAGGGAAAACCCCATGGCTAACCCGTAGAATCGGGGCTTCCAGAGTCAGCCACCTCAGAAAAGAGGGCAGGCCAGAGAAACATCCCTG
This sequence comes from Sphenodon punctatus, assembly GCA_003113815.1. Classification (NCBI taxonomy): domain Eukaryota; kingdom Metazoa; phylum Chordata; class Lepidosauria; order Sphenodontia; family Sphenodontidae; genus Sphenodon; species Sphenodon punctatus. The sequence goes on along the minus strand of QEPC01007512.1, from coordinate 616,564 downwards.
CCCTTTTTCTGGCGTGGCTCCACTCCCACGGAGCCCTTTGATGTGGCAGGACTCATCCCTGATGTGGTCTCACCCTCTCTGGGTTTCCTCCTGGAAAGAGGTGGCAACAACCCTAACAGTGAACTGATCTCCACCCTAGTTCTGGTCCCAGTTGTCTCTAGACACGTGTGGTCACCTTGTGTAGAAGAAAGACCCTCATAGTTTTCCTTTGCCCAGGCCCCTGCAATTTGTAAGGAAGCCTTTGTCCCAACCAGCCCTACTGTACAATTAAAAGCAGCTCAGCGCAGATCCCACACTCTCAGCCTGGATCTAATTATTTTTCTCTTCGCCAGGCAAAACTCTAGCCAGTTTCAATTCCCTGGAGAGGAGCCATCAAACCGCTCCCCACCATTTGGTTGAAGGGTGTGGAGCTGGCTTTGTTAACACACCCACACAAGACTCTTGGTGAAAACAAGGAATCCTGAAGCCCGAGCTCACCTTGCCAAAAACACTTGAGATTTTCCACCAAACCGGCCAGAGTCTTGGGTCGGTAACACAGCTCCAGGGCATGGCATCTGGTTTGGGTTACAGCCTCAGCTGTGGTAACACGCTACACGTTCATTTGGGAGCACAGAGAGGTGAGCCTGCCTCCTGGAGAGGCTATGACCAGCAGAAAAATAACCTGACCCCTCCTGCATTCCCCATCTTCTGTCCTATGGGAAGTTGTGCCCCATGATAATCAGCGACAGGGAACTCAGAGGGACTGGCGGTAGGTCTGCTGCCTTCTCCTAAGTTTTGACTTGAAGGGGGTCACCCTTATATAATGAGGATGGTGTTCTCTAACAATGGAGGCCGTAGATCAGGGGCGGCCAAGAGGCAGAGTCTAAACTACTTGTAGATCTCAAGCTAGTCAAGGTAGATCATGGTGTGGAAACGAGGACCAGCCTCTGAGACTGCCTAGGGCGAGGAGAACAGGACCCATGTCCCAGGGAATGTCTCCAGGGAGGGGATGGGTGAGGAGAAAGCCTCCGTTGCAGTAGGAAAAGCTCTCTCTAAAGGAGTGTGCTCCTCTCCAGTTGATGTCAACTGAGGGTGACATCAGCTGAGGGTACAGAGAAGGGCAACGAGAACGATAAAGGGTATGGAACGGCTTCCGTACAAAGAGAAGCTTGACAAGCTGGGTCTCTTCAGCTTAGAGAAGACTGAGAGGGGACATGCTAGAGGTTTAAACGCATAATTAACCTATGGAATTTGTTACCAGAGGACGTTGTCAAGGCCAGTAGTATAGCTGGGTTTAAAAAAGGACTGGATAAGTTCTTAGAGAGAGTAGGTTCATTCATGGCTATTAACCAAGTAGCGTAGCGGTGAACTTCTTACTGACAGGAGCTGGGAGTGAACAACAGGGAATGGATTGCCCGTTGCGACTGTTGGTTCTTCTCCCATGCGATCGAGATTGGCCACTGTCGGAGACAGGATGCTGGGCTTGATGGACCATTGGTCTGACTCAGTATGACACTACTTATGTTCTTATGACATCTGGATCAAATGAATTGTGTGCAACATAAATAGGGTTGCCATATATGCACCTTTTCCCAAGACACGTATGAAAACTTCATGTTGCAGAGACACTACTCAATACAGTAAATGCAAGAGACCTGGCCTGAGCCACTGCCAGCCAGTCCAACCCAGTCCTGATTGGGAAACTGTCCCGCTGAGCCAGGAGCACCGTCATTCCCAGAGCTGAGCATGACCAGCACAGGTGCAGGATCAGCTGCAGCCCTTTGAAAGGAGAAGTCTCTTGTGTGGGGATTCATTTGAAACCTCCTTGCTCCTGCAAGCAAAGATTCCCTGCCTTATTTTCCAGTCCCCTCTCTCCTTGTGTCCCTTTCCCATGACCAACAATCACAGAGGGCCTATTGAGATGCCCTGTACTGCAGAGATGTCCTCCAAGTTTGCCTGCTGATTTAGTGGCCACAGGAGCTATCCCCTTGGGCCCTGGGACGCGCTGCCCTCTAAGTGACATTTCCTCTGCCTTTGAGCCCCTTGCCACAGGATGTGTCTCAGCTCTAACTATGCCAGTCAGCTGTGTACAGCCGACTATTTATACCCCGACTCTGCATCTTGGGTAAAAATAGTCCTGGCAGCTAATTTGGGATCTGAAAACTCTGCTGGAAACAAAAATATATATTTATTGGAAAGACAACCTTCCCATCTACCTAAATATGGCTGATGAGAAAGCCAGGTGCAGGGGAACTGGGACAGCCAAGCAACCAAAATCAGACCCATTCCCCCCCACCTCACCCCTAGCCCTGGTGACCCGGTTAGCAGCCTGGGGGAGAGTTAATGAACTTTAACAACAAAGACAGAGGTCATCGTGGCTCTGCAATCTCTTTGTATGTTCATTCTCTTACACTTTTTGCTTTTCCAGGACAAAGTCATGAGGGGAGCCACCACTAGTAATATCAAACACACAGAGACCTCCAGTCATAGTCCTCCGAAATGGGCCTTTTAATCACAGGCAGAGTGACAGGAGGAGCTGGGGGGGGATTCCCTTCTCTGGATTTACTCCCCTCTCAAATTTTGGGGAAGATACCGTCACCCAAATCCCCAACTTCTCTTCTCCCAGATCAGGCAGAGTTCTGTTGAGATAAATTTGGGGATCTAGTGCATCCTGGTAGCTGGAGGCCCCGCGACCTCCCATCCCCTCATAAGTTTCTAAATCAATTTCTGAAGACCAGAACGGTACTCTATTTTACATATGTTACTTGCAATTATTCTTTTTAATGATCATGTTTTAAAGTATATTAAGGAAGAAAATCCTTGTAATTTTGGGAGTGGGGTACAATTGTACCCCCTTCTCCTCAGACCTGGGCCCATAGGCAGAACTAGAGGTGGTGGCAGCAGTGGTATCAAGAAACCGCAGCAGAAGAGGCAGAGCCAGCGAAGGGGAGGACTCAGAGTGGAAGAATCCCAGCCCTGGGCAGGCATAGGGCCCCAGATACGTACCAGGGTAAGGGTAGAAAGAGAATAAGCATGAGGAGTGGGGCTAGAGAGAGAGGAGGGGAGTGGGAGACCTGGGCAGTCCCGCTGTGTGGCTCCCCTAGGGGCTGTAGGCGGAGCCTCCAAATGATGGGTGAAGGCAGGGTCTTCACAGAGTGGCATCCCATCCAACCGGAGCCAGGGCTGACCTTAGTATTTGCAGGGTCACCAGGGTAAGGTGTAGCCAGGGGGAGCTGAGAGGTGACCAGGACAAAAGTCACCCACCTGAAGCCATGGCCAGGGGTTACTTGAGATGGGGTCTTACAGGAAACACCTACCATGGAAGGCGGAGCTTATTCACCAAGGGGTAGAGCTTATTGGCTGAGGAGGCGGAGCTTGCCCCTCTGCTCAAAATCTGTGTAGGATTGGTAGGGACAGGAGCCCTGCCCTAATTCTGAGGCTCCTAGGGCAGGTGCTTCCTGAGGTCCCTCCTCTAATGCAGTGGTGGGGGGAGGGCTCGGGGCAGCTGTCTTACCCTAAGGCCAACCCTGCCTGGATCCCTCTTTACATCCTTGCTCTGAACCAGACAAAGTTGCTTTCCCCATCCAAGATACCCGGACACGGCAATTGCTACCTCACCTCCTGACGGGGACGGGTCGCCGGGAGCACATTACACCGGTGCTCCGAGCTCTGCACTGGCTGCCGATAGTGTGCCGGGCCAAGTTCAAGGTCCTAGTGATGATCTATAAAGCCCTATACGGTCTCGGCCCCTCATACCTTAGGGACCGCCTCGCCCTTCGCGCCCCGGAGCGGCTCCTGCGGTTGGCCGGGGGTGCCCTCCTGGAGGTCCCCCGTGTCAAACGGGGGGCCACGATGGAGCGGGCATTCTCGGTGGTAGGGCCGCGGCTGTGGAACTCCCTTCCGGAGGAAGCTCGCCTGGCCCCAAGCCTTTTGACATTTCGGCGGAACTGTAAGACCTGGCTGTTTGCCCAGGCCTTTGGGAGGGAGGGTGGGGAGGGATGATTTTAGTCCCCCACCCATTTATTTATTTTTTTTCTAGCCCTGTTTTGTATGTTTTATATGGTATATTTTATATTTAATATTTTAAAATGAATTTTAAATGTTTTAAAATTGATTGTTGGAAGCCGCCCCGAGCTGCGTTGCAGGAGGGGGCGGGGTATAAATTTGCTAAATAAATAAAATAAATAAATATAAATCCTTGATGAAAGCACACACGTACACATACAACGTACACCCATCCTAGACTGGGATTCCAGCACTGGAGCAGAACGCCATTCCTGGTTTTCCAGTGCCACATTTTTCACAGCACCACACAATACACCCAGTGCGGTAGACAAGGCGAGTTTGGAATGGGAGGAGGAAGCTAAGCCCCTGTACAACTTTATCCAGGACGCTTGAGTTTTAGGTTTTAATTTTTGCCTGCTGGCAACACACCGAGCAGACACATTTGCTTCTGTGTGCCTCCGTTTACCCATCTGCAAAATGGCCATAATACTACTTCTGTGGAGATGGAGTGGTGGAGGTTTTAACCCATTATTAAGAATGAGAGGACTGCCATGATGGGTCAGTCTAATGGTCAAACTAGCGCCATAGCCTGTCTCTGTCAATGGCCACAATCCCAAGCGGGATCCGCGTGGCACAATGCAATCCCTGTGGAGATGCGTGCGGCTTGCACGCGCATGTGGGCACGCAGAATGTACACAGCGTGCACAGATCATGGGATCGTCCCCCAGTGTCCAGTACCAGAGGCTCTGGATTAGAAGAAATGGTATATATATATATATATATATATATATATATATATATATATATAAAAAATCTTGATACCCCGCCCATCCTGACACAGCAGCTTGGGGCGGCTTACAATAGCAAACAACAATAAAACATTAAAACACATAAAACAACTCGTAGCAAGGAGGATTAAATATACTAAATCATATATGGCATGAGAGGACCCTGTTGTCCATTCCAAGCATCTATTGTTCCAAGGTTTCACCCCCTGACCAACTTGGCTAACAGCTGAGGAGAGACGTTTAAACTTTCCCTTCTTGCAGCTTTAAAACCAGAGAGAGTTTTCCTTCCCCTGGAGGTTCACCAGAGCATGATTCCAAGAGCATTTCCTGCAGGCAATCTAAGACCTTTTGATTTGGCCAGACATTTTGAAAGTGGGGATATGGACTGAAGGGCCTTGGGGTATATTAGGGGATTTTTACAGAGCTTGGTTTGAATGGGCTCTGGCGCAGAAGGTGGAATGGGGCCCTCCTACCCCCATTCCCAGTGGCAGGGGCCACAGTTGCACCAGGGAGTATAGGGACCCCTAATGCTTCTGTACCCCCTCCCAATTATACCTACACCCTTGGATTTTTCCATGTTTTATTTATATATTTTAAATGCTATTTTTAATACGTTCTTCCCCCTCCGTCAACTTTTGTAAAGGGCAGCAAGATATAAATGTAAAGAAGTAAATAAATTGATGAAGTAATCTCTGAGGGCTTGTGATGGTTCAGCGAGATTGTTCTCAAACTTGGAATAAAAGGCCAGAGGTGCCTCTTCTTAGTATTTAAGGCCCTTGGATTGTCTTGGGAGGAAACCATGGTGATTTGTGGCTTGCAGCTCTCCTGCTGCTGAGCTCTTTTGGTTACTGGTAAAAAAACCTGCTCCGCTCCCAAGGGATGGAGGAAGAGATTTCTGCTGATCATCGTTCTCTCCAGGCATCTTTTATGTCATGGTCGTCATGAACCCAAAACGATTAGCCCTTCCTCCAAGAAAGAAATGAAACACAAGCTTCTCTACCCCTTGCTCCCACCCCTCCCACCCCCATGCCTGACCGCCTGTTCCCAGACTGTAAGCCAAGTTGTCAAGAGGCTACAAGCAGCACCCCCCATCCCTCTCCAAAGCCAAGTCTGTCTCTGTCTGAGTCAGCTTATCTCTACTTCCCTATTAATAGACCTGCTTTAGCTTGCTGCCCTCGTGGTATAATTGTGGTTTAATAATATAGCGGACGCCAAAAAAAGGAGAAAGCACCACTGTACTGCAAAACCAAGCATTTTAATGGTTTCCTGCAGGATAGGTACCTCCCCCCCAAAAAAATAAGATACTGGGAGCACAGAGCACACTGGGTTAGATTCTTGAGAAGAATTTAACACAGGGGTGTAACTACCATGGAATAAGGGGGCTCAGTTGAACCCAGGCCCTGGACTCCGCAAGCGGCCTGAGGACCTCTAGAAAATTTTCAGAGTGGGTGGAGGAGGGAGCAGGGACAACCCTCTGCCCCCCACCCACTCTGAACATTTCCTAGTGGCACTTAGGGGCCCTGCCAAGAAGGAAGTTTTCAGAGTGGGTGGGGGAGGAGTGCTGGCCCCACCAATTCTTAAAACTTCCTTCCTGGTGGGGCTACTGCCACTATTGAGGGCAAGGCCAGGCTTTAGAATTGGTGGGGTCTAGAACGAAACTAAAATGCAGGGCTCCTGCTGATCCCACCGCTTTGCCAATGGCCCCACCCCCTCAGGGGCACACGCTACGGGAACCCGCACCCTGCCCTGGTGAAATTGTGGGCCACTGCCAGGCCCCTAGCAGAGCACATTCCAGGGTGGCGGCAGCCAACCCAGGTTGCCCTGTGGTAAGGCTGGCCCTGACATATAGGGGCAGGACATAATCAGGATGTGAGAACGGGCCAGCCACAGCCTTGCTACCCCCCTGGTGTAACCCCAAGGTGTTAAACTAGGTCATGGGTGTACTCGGGAGCAGGGAAGGTGGGGGGAAGTAGTAGGAGAATTGGAAGGGGGAAGAGAAGAGAGGGAGCAAGGGGTGGGTGAGTAGGGTGGCGGGGAGGGGCAAGCAGAAGGAGGGGGTGCAGATCCAAAATGTTTGGAGACCCACTGCCCTCTGCCCTGGATCCACTCCACATCCTTGAGGGCATGCTCCCATCGCCACTTCCCTCCTCCCAAGCTGAGTAGGGACTGGATCCATGGGTCAGATCCAGGAACTGGAAAGGGGCTGAGTTAAGAACAGCTGTAGGCTGGATTTGGGCCAGCAGCTGTGCATTGCCCCCGCCCGTTATTATTATTATTATTATTATTATTAAACATTTATAAAGCGCCAGTAACAACCTGGCGCTGTACAGAACATATAATCAGCTGCGGTCCCTACCTATGGCTTACAATCTAAAAGACAAGGAGGGGGAGACAAGGAGAGGGGACAGCGGGAGAGACATGGGAGAAGACAAACAAACATTCAGGC